>RJWH01006758.1:0-49535 GCA_004363575.1 Solenodon paradoxus
AGGAGCAGGAGGAGGAGCAGGAGGAGGAGGAGGAGGTAGTGAAGTACATGAAAAGGTGCTCGGGGAAGTGTAAATTCACACCACAGTGAGGTACCACTTACATGTCTATTAGAATAGCTAATAGCGAAGCAGCTTCCGTAGCCGCTGTTGCTGCGTGAGGCTGTGCAACAAGTGCTCAGCCATTGATGACGAGTGAAAAGACGGTCCAATACTTTGGGACACAATCTGGCAGTTTCTTATAAAGGTAAACACACACTTAACATTATGACCCAACACTTCCTCTTCTACATATTTATTTTTCCAAGCAAAGTGGAAACATGCTTCCATACAAAGACTTGTATGCTAGTGTTTAGGGTAAATTTTATCCATAAAAGTCCTGGACTTAGAAACAACTCACGTGCCACCCACAGGATGGATAACTAATCTATGACCATGGCGCTCTCCTCATCGATTAAAGGGGGTGACTTGCAGGTACGCGTCACCCTAGATGGGCCTCAGAGGCTTTGTCCCGAATGAAGACACCAGCGAGTGCAGACTGCAGGATTCCGTTGACAGGAAATGCTAGAAAGGGAGGAGCGGCCACGGGGGCTGCGGCTGGCGGTGGGAGAGGAGGTGGGCGGGGAATGTCACGAGGACTCTGCGTGGGCCTTTGACTCCCCAAGTGGCAGCGCATGGATGCCCCCATTTGCCAAAAGGGATCAAATGGAAGACATTTTAGTGTGTATTGCATATCAATTACATCTCAACAAAGGGACCGGTGAGCAGGAGACCCTGCATGTTCCATGGGCAGAGACTGCTTCCCACATGGTTCAGAGATGCACAGAAAGTGCTAGAAGGCTGTACTGCGGACCTCTGGGCAGAGGTCAGGAGAGCAGACTCCCATCAAGGGGAAGTGGTCAGAGGACGTCAGCCTTAGCTACAGCGTTTGCATTTCCAAAAGGAGGAGACCGTAGTAGAGTTTTTGAGTCAACAGTGGGGCTAAGCAGCGCATGTTCCCCCCGTCAGGCCCCTGGCGTGTGTCTCACCTCCTCCGACCTGCCGGCCGCTCCAGTTGTGTCCGCCTCCAGCGACAAGAGGCGAGACCAGGCTCTGCCTTCCTCTGCTCCCTTCATCCCTCAGCTCGCCCGATGGGAGCCAGCAGCCCTGTTACAAGCTGGGGGACCAATTTACTCGAATGTCTAGGCTTCGCTGTAGGTGGATCCTAATGGCACCTGCCACCAGGAGCTCCCCAGGGATTCGGCAAGAAAACAGAGGCAAAGTGCTCCGTCGAGGGCTTCATAAATAACAGCTGAAATTACATGGGATTATTATTACTGCCCTATTTTATTGATTCGAAGACACACTGTTTTTGCAGATTTTAATTCTTTCCAGAATAAGACACATTTTCCATGATGTCCCAATTTATTTGACAGTGTTTTCCCTTCCTTGGTACATAAAATCACAATGCGCCTGACCACGGGACGTCTTAGACTGTAAGAAATATGGCGAGGCATTTCCCTCCTAGCTTTCCTGTGAGGTCCTGTCAGTATTTAACCAACACTGGAAATGGGGAGAGAAGTGACTCCTCCTACTAGCCTAGGGAGAAAGAGAAAAAGCCAGGAGTGGTTTCGTTAAGCCATGGTCACTTCTCCCCCAAGAAAAGAATGTTCTGTCGGGCACAGCTGCCACGTCAGTGAAAGTCAGGAGCTGATGGGTGTCGCTTGCTCTCTTGGGGCCTCTACCCTAGTAGTCATGCTCGGTCCCTTGCTCTTCCACCAGGCTACGTCCATCATGAGTGTCTCAGATGGTCCTCTCCCCGTTCATGCCTTGGCCATCTGAAAACCCCACCACCGTCATGGATCTCCCCACTGGGAGCCTTTTTGGTGAGTGGGATGGGTCCTCAGTACCAAACCACAGAAGCCAACCCTGGCCAACATCTGCAGAAAGAGATCGCCTTGGAAAGGGAGCAGGAGGTTCGCGCAGTTGACGGGAAGGGAAAACGACCAGGAACCAAGGGAGGGCAGGCAGGATAGAATGGCCAGGGCATGGCCACCCGTGGCCCCCACTAGCCACCCAGCCCCTGGTCCCTCTCGGCACCTGCTGCTGCCAGGATGACCCACCTTCCCTTTGACACGACCCCACTTCCCAGTGCTCATGTTCCTCCTGAGGTGTCGACGTGCTGACCACAGGCATGCGTGCTCACCCTCCTTCCGTGCGGACTGGGAAACTGGGTCACCTGCCACCCACCAGGACTCAATGGGGAGTCCCTGGCACTTACGTAGAAGCTCTCTCAGTGCTCTCTGCGTCAATGGCCAATTGCTCACCATTGGCTTTTAGGAATGAATGCTCATGCTTTCAACACAAGGGACTGACCCAGAAACCCCACACTGAAATGTTGCCTTTTTGGTATTTTGTCTGCAAATCAAGGGAGCTCCCCCTCCAGGAGGCAGACAGCTTGGTCGGGCTCCGCCAGTCGAGGAGCCGGGCTTCCGAGAGGCAGGACCATCAGAGAAATCACTTCCCTGCGCCTTCTAGGTGTCCGCCGGTCAAAGGAGAAATGGTGACATGTCACTAAAACAGCTCTGAGCACAGAGCATCAAGATTCATGGCCACCGGGTGTAATGGTGATAGGAGAGTGGAGCAGGGTTTGGAGAAATGAAGACACCTGTGTGCTTTCTAAATGCATTCTTAACTTAGAAACTGTAGAAAAGCCCTGGGTTCCAGAAGTCCCAGGAACTGAGAGAAAGGTCCGTTCTTGGGCCCTCCCTCAGACTGGTGGTGCCCCACTCAGGGACGGAGCCTGGCAGAGTGTTAGCAGATCCTCCAGGTGAACTTGCTGCTGACCTATGTCTGAGCGCTGCTGGTTTCGTCTTCATCCTGGCTGCACTGAAAATCACCTGAGGGGCTTGCAAACTATTCAGTGCCTGGACGCAGCCCAAACCAATGAAATCTGGAAGGTTTTCTTGCTTCAAAGCTTCCCAGGTGACTAACGTAGAGCGGGATGGGCACAGAGGTAGCCCCTGATTACACAGAATTGGTCTTGGCTCGTCAAGTCTCCACTCGCTCCCTGTTAACAGGATCTTTTCTACTTTGAGATTCTTTTTAAAGGAAGGGTGCAGCAGTAATGAAGGCGAGTAGGCAGGCAGGCAGGGAGCGAGAGGAAGAAGAAGCACTTTATTTTCATTTAGTTGATCACATTGGTTGTTCCTCCGGCTCCGGGTCTTGAACCCAGGACCCTGGGATGTGTGTGGGATGGCTCCAGGGTGGACTGGGCTGCCAGGCCACCAGGGGGCGCTCTATTTTGAGGGTTTTTTGCTTTTTTTTTTTTTGAACCCTGTTTACCAAAACATTTTCCTGTGAAGTGGATCCATCTCCGTAAGCACTCTAACCCATCCAGAGACAGCCAATCCCTAAGCAATAACAGACCCAGGACTTCGGCTGCTCCTCCTTCCCAGCACAGAGCTCCAGGGGCCCATCTTCTCTTTCTCTGAAGAACAGTGTTCACAGCCCACTTTGCCAACAGGCCCTTCCCAGCCCCTCCAGCCCAAACCATTGCGAATCAGAGCTGCCAGATGTTGCTTGGGTCAAAAGCAGCTCCATTGTTTAAGTCAAGACTTCTCCATCTCTCCACTGAGGATCTTGTTTGCCTGATGACTTTCTTTTGTAGCTTCTATTGCAAATGAGCTTGATTTTCTTGCTGAGGGAATTTGGCCATGGGCAGCTGCAGAATGAGTTCATTTCCCAGAGACCCAGGAGAAAAGAGATGGTCTCTCAGCCCACAGTATGGAAATGCCAAGAATGCCTTCTCCTGGCTCAGACTGGTCTCCCAGATGAGCAGCGGAACTGGACCACTCAGGTGCTGTAGTGAGGGTGGCGGGTCCACGCCAAGGCTCCAGGGAAGGGGTGCTGAGCGCATGCACACACTCACACTCCCCAGCACTGCTGTAAGTTCGTTAACATTGACTCAGTTTTCATACATGTTTCTTGAAGCAGGACAGCCTTCCTGATAAGGATCAAACACTTTAACATCAATGAACACAAAGAAACACTCTTCCAGAAGAGCATTCCGAGCAGACAACAGGGATCTTCACCCAACCTTGTGCATCCAGAGAGAACATGCAGGGAGGGGAGGGACTCCGAACATGCCCCTGGTCGTTGGCAGCGAGGGTGTTTAACTCAGACAGGGAGCAGGGACCTGCTGGTTCTCGTTAAGACGCAGAGCTCTCAGGTACGATGACTTGGCGGGTCCCAACGAAATCATTCTTAACTGCTGCAGAATGAGGTCCAAACTCCTTAGCACAGAGTCGAAGACCCGATCCACTTTCCAGAACCCTCTCAGACCTCTTCCCTGGCTTCCAAAGGAACGGTGTCAAAGGAACTTAGCACAGAGCACTGGCTAAAGGTGGTAAGACCCATTTCATTGAAAGGGCTTCTCCAACATAAACTGAGCTCATGTCCAACTAAGAAAGGATGACTGAGGGCTTTCAGCTAGGGGTTTCAACTAAGCAAAGATGACCCTTTTGGGCGAGCAGACAGGGAACAAAGGAGGCCATGGAGAAAGGAAAGGGGAACAAAGTTGGGCATTTCATCACCTTGAGCAGACACTCAACACAGGCCCTGGGGTTGCCGTCAGGCATGTAGACACGGGCAGGAGGAGCCAGGTTGAAGCTTGTCAGCTCTCTGAGTACTGTGTTTGGGCGAGTCCTTGATGCAGGTGCATGGAGCTCATAGTCGACACCAGGCACAGGCAGTGAGTGAGTGGCATCGGGAGACCCAGGAAGGGCCTGGGTTTTGCCAGCTTTGCTCAGACGCCCACTGTGCCTGTCATGGGCCTTAGTCTCAGTGTCTGTGAAGGAAGGAAGGAGCACCCTCGTGCACGGGCGTCGGGGCCTCTCCTTCTCCACCCTGGGTCTCCTGTGGGCTGGAGTTAACCTGTCTGGACAAATGGGTCAGAGGGTTTGTAGTGAGTCCATATTGTGACATTTTAGAGGCCAGGGGCCACCGTGGAAAGAACACAGGTTCGATGGATTTTCGTCCTGTCAGCTTCATACACTTGCAACTTGGATGGAACAAGTTGCTTAACTTCGCTGAGTCTGTGTTTTCTAATAATGTCTAGCTATTTGGGTTGATGGAGGAATCAATGAGATTTCACAGTCCAGGCATCTCATCTACACCTACCCACCACAAATGATGCCTGAGAAAACGTCCCCTCTTCATGCAGTAGGTTATGATCATTTTGTTTTGTTTTCCACCAAACGTGACCGACTGCCTGAGTGTCTGGGAGACCAGGGACCATGTCTCAGCTGCAGTGAGTCACTTGTAATTAAAAACTCAATAAAGGCCCAGCTGTCTGATGGCCAAGGCTGCTGGGGTCACTCGGACCACGTGGCTACAGTCATCACACACCTGTCTTCACTGCACGGGGGGCAGGGTCTTCCCAGGAGAGAGCCATATGCCTCCCCCATCAGGGTCACCTCAGCATCAGCAGCCAGCTCTTTGCCTGACACGCAGCACTCAGGCCCACCCCAGGCTGGAAATCAGATGGACACCAGCTCCCTGAGGTGGCTCTTATCCGCACTGAATGTGGGGTCGAAGGGTGAGGCTCAGAGTTCTGGGCCCAGAGTGTCCGTCCCTGTCACCAGTCTTGAAAACCACACAGGCCCCATTGAATGCCCAGGGTCAGAGATCACCCTAACACCCCACTTCCATACCATGGGAAGAATAACATGAAGTGGGCTGTCCTCCCCACACAGAATTACTGAGGCCAAATCCTCTCCTTCCCGGGGCTTCCCCGCCCTAAGCTCTGTAGGTCTTAGTTTTCCCTCACCCTCACCCTGCATTTGCTGCATTGTATTCTATGGAGTGACCCTCTGGTCCCAGTTTGCCCATTGAAAGTCACAAGCGGGTCACCTGCCTGGGTGATCACCCGACTTGGCACATACTAGGTGTTTGCAAAATATTCATCCCTATCGCCACTAAGGTTGCAGTATGGGGGGATGTTAGAGCCTTCCTCCCATGGCGCAGACCGCGAGCTCTCTAGCAACTCAGAACCTCGGCCCGCCCCAACCTGTGACTCAGGGGTCGCTTCTAACAAGACACCCGGGTTGGCATGTGAAAGTCTAAGAAGCCTGGCCTGGTGCTCAAATGACAGTTCTACCCATTCCCTGTGAGAGCGTCCAAAACAAGTGTGTCCCAGGAAGACACAGGCCACCTAGGTCTCCTTCAGGAACAGGGCGGGATGCGCCCTGGAGGCCTAGCGGTCTAAAACACCGGGGGGCAGTCCCACGTACATCCCAAGGCTCCTGGTTCAAGACCCGGGGTCGCGGGTGGGGGAGGGAGCAACCAGTGTGAACCACTAAATAAAGATAAAAATGAAGTGCTTCTCCCTCCTCCTCCCTCTTCCTGCCGGTTTATTCGCCTTCATTCCTGCCTGCACCTTTCCTTAAAAAGAAAAAAGAAGAGGAAAGGGAAAAAGAATAGCACAAAAGCAATGCCAATCTTGTAGGTGAGGGGAGATGCAAGGAAAGTTCTAGAATTACGGGTCTCACTAACTGAGGCTCAGGCAGTACTGATAAACCACGGCAGGTACCTTGGACAGCTCCACTCACAGGCCCAGGCTGGATCCTTTCCCACCCCAGAGGCGCAGCTCACAGGAGTCTCTCCCATTCATTCTGATTTGGGGGTGTGATGAGTCATTAAATCGTGCTGGAATAGTTGCAGGTTCCTGGGAATAGGGGCCTGAGTCAGTGGAAGCCCCTGAGAGGTGACACCCCCTCGCAGGACACCAGGTGTGTCCGCAGTACCCCTCAAGGTCAGCACAGCACGGGGCCACTTTCCATGCCCAACCTGCAGGGGGCAGCCATTCAATTTCCATTTTCCACAGAGGCTGCCCCTGACTGAGGCTTCCCCGAATTAGCTCTGCAGGGCTCAGAGGAAGCCTTCAGAGAGATGCTGTTCTGATTAACGTGTAAAATTTAATTACGGAGGCCTGGGTTATCGCCACGTTTAAAGCCATTTACTAAGCCTGGGAGCTATGGAGCCCTCCCACCCCAGTACCTGGGGAAACCAGGCAGCCCTTTGATCATTAACGGCTGAGAGGAGTCTCTGTGCATATTAAGGTCAGGAAATGATCCTTTCACTTCCCTCACTAAATGGCCAAAGTGTTCATCTTGTGGAGAAAGCAATTTGGAGCCTCCAAGAGCAGGGAGGGACCTCCAGAAGACTCAGCTCAAGTCCTTTCTCCAGAGGCCTCTGTGGACAAATTCAATTATCAGGTAAAGGCCAAGGACACAGGCAAGACAAACACCCAGAAAAGAGTACAAATAGTAAAGGCAGCACAGGGCAGGAGGAGATGACCTCTGAGGGGGTGTTCTGGGCAGGCTTCCTGGGGGAAGTGGCACTTGTGGGGTTTTGAAGAATAAAGAGGAGTTTTTTCTTGAGTAGAGAAGAGCTGGTGAGTGTGGGCAGGACATTTCAGGCAGGACTCTGCTGACTCTGAAATTCTAGGAACAAAATTTCTTCAGTTCAACCTCCCTCTGGAAGATTCTCTTGTATTTTGCTCTAAATGGAGCTGGAGAACTCGTCAGTTTCTATTCCCTAAAAACTGTAGATTGTAAGCCCCTCAAGGATACAGCTTTGCTTTGGGAGGTCCCCAGTAGTGTCTGAAAAGAGAGGTTGAGGTTATAAGAAAATTTTAACACACAGCTGGAGCCTTTAGCATGCAATTTCCAGAAGCTTCCCTGACCTGAGCCCACTGGTGCCTGAGTTCAAAACCTCAGCGCCTTTTACCTAGATACAGAATACAGATTTTCCCCCATCTTTTTAATCCTCACAGAATTAAGAGATGAGGCAGGATGAGTGGATGAATTTCAGGATGACTAAGAACAACGACAATTAAAGTCAAATTTCTGAGAGAGGGTTTGATCTCTTGCGAGGAGAGTAGCCTGCCCTGCCTAGCGGCTCCTTAATGGGGATTTAAATGCTCTGGAGTTGAGAGCCAGGAGCAAACATCTGGGGAACGCCGTCACCTTTGGAACTAATTTGGTGACAGCTCTTTCTCCGAGTCCCACACGGGAGCCCCTTATCAGTTGTAACTACTCCCAAGTGCACAGAAGCCCCTCTTCTCAAACACGCCTCTCCTAAGCTCTCTCCTCTCAGCTCCTCCGCCCTGCCGGTGGGTCAGCCCTTTTTCTGGTGCCTGAGTGGGGAGACGTGAGGGCTCCTGTGGGTCGAAGATTTGTTCACGGCTGAGAAGAAAACAGTCAGTGCTGCCAGAGAGCGCTGCCCCAAGGGGCCTTTGCATACTTTTCCTCTGATCTGGGAATCCCCAGGTGTTAGTAGCCTTATTAACCTGCGTCTCCTGACCACCAAGTCCAGTGTTCCCATCTGCCCCCCGAGGCAGATGTCCGGGAGCTTCCATCAGTGAGTCCAAATCTCCAGGAGCTGCCTGCCCACCTCCTCCCCCCATCTTCTGGAATGTTCCTTGGGGTCTCCAGAAATTTGGTAAGGTCTCTTTAACCCAGAAGGCACAACTGTCTTCAGTTATTTGTCTGTACAGACGACACTGCGAATCTGGGACAAGGCCCCTTTGGGGATCTCTGATGTGCGTCTGGAAGATCTTTGCTCAGTAGGGCTTTCCCAGCCCATTTCTAGAGCTTGGTGGCATCTAGAAATGTTTGGAGACACTGTTGGCTGTCACAGGCCAGAGAAGGTGCATGGTGTCTCACGGGTAGTGGCCAGGAGCGCTGAGGGGACCCTGTGCCAACAACACACAGGAGGCCCGATGTCCGCAAATGCCACTGTGAAAGATGGCAGCCTACAGGGATGAGGACAGAGCCCCCTCATGTCCGTGTCCTGGGCCTGTGGGACCCCAAGCAGGACCAGATACATAGTGTGTGTGTGGGGGGTGCCAATCCCACATGAAAATGTTGAGAAATGATGAAAATTTCAAGATGGTGACGGCAAAGCATGACGCTCAGGAGCCTGCGCTGAGTGCGACCTCGTGCCTCCGTGCGGGTCGCCATGTGAGGCCGGGACAGCGCCCACTCCCAGGCCCCGCCTGTCCTGTCCTCAGACCTCATGCTACTTCTGCTCTGATGTGATGGCTTCCAGAGACAGTGGTGCCTGCCTGCGGAGAATCCAAAGTGGTGGCTGCATCTCTCCACGGAGGAAATGTCACTCCTGCTGCTGGCGAGGAAAGACAGGGCGGAGTGGTCCCCAGTCCTCCTGCGTCTTGGGAGGCAGCAAGGGTCATGGTGCTGAGAGGGTTTCTGACACAAAGCAACTAAGAGGAGCAGGAACCTTTAGTGTTGAGTCTTTTCCGGAGCTGGGGCCCTGGGGCTGGACCCTATGTCTTTGCTGCTTCTGTGCCTTTTCACTAACAGAGACCACCTGACTCCTCCCACCCCCCCCCCCCCCCCCCCATCCCCTGGCCAGCAGGGGCCACACACACGCTGGCTCCACCAAGTGACTGACACAAAGCCTGGTTTCCTCGCCAAGACCCTGAACAGCACTTTCTTTTCCCCCACAGCCAGTCCTGCCCCAGGGGCCCAGCCTCAGCAAAAGCCACCTCCTGCCATTTATTTAGTTTGGGTTCTTTCCCCAGCATTCAACAATAATGCTCTTCTGCTGGGGTGAGGATGCTGTTGCAAACCATCTCTGCTGCTTTTAGGGACCGGGATGGGGGTGCTGCAGGGGCTGCAGGGGCTTGGAGCCCAGGACCATAAGGGTGTCTGTTCAGCGCCCGGAGAAACATGACGGTGTCGCTAATGGAGCAGGAAAGGGGCCCTGCCCCTGCGGGACGCACCAGGGCCGCCAGCTGGAGAGCTTGAGAATGGGCATCACATCAGAATGGGCGGGAAGGAGCCGGGGAAGGCCCCGGGTCAGGGCTGGCCCACCCACCCGATGACGGCAGGTGAGAGCCTTCATCAGCCCCCAGGGCCGCCTCTCAGGGCTCCCGAAGGACAGTGACAACACAGTCAAGTGCCTCGTGCTTTCCCTCCGTGTCCACTTGGGAGGCCACACCGAGTGCAGAGAAGAGTGTGGAGCCTCAAGTGGGACTCTCGGTTCAAATTCAGCTCTGCTGCTGACCAGTTAACCTCCGTCCCTCCGTGACTCAGTTTCCCTGCATATAAAACGTGGGACCTGCCTCATTCAGTTCGCAGTAAACGGCTTCACTTTTATGCAGCACTTGGAGCCACATCGGGCAAGTCAGCATTCATAGAGGTTTGTGAAATAAATGAAATGACTAGAGGTGATCGGTCCCCTAACAGGCAGGGCCTGTAACTACCCACATGTGAGCTGAGGCCCCTGGAAGCACAGAGAGCTGGGGCCGTATTCCTGGAGCCACACAGCCCGGCTAGAGCAGAGTTTGGGCGCCAATCCCAGTGGTCAGGCTTGGCTAGGGCAGGGCCTCCTCCGGGTGACACTCTTCTTGGACACCTGTGCCCCCCCAGGCTGGGTAGAGGCGGGGTTCTGGCCTGTCTGGCCCACCACCCAGCTTGGGCCTCAGTGTCCACTGATGCTGTAGAGGTTCTTCCCATTGCTGCAACAAGACAAGTGGCCCCCGTTTCCGGGCACGGCCCTGGCCCCAGGCCTGGTGGCCGGGACAAGGCAGGAGCTGGCGTGTGTGTTGGGCTGGTGAGGAGCAGCTGCCGGAGCAGGTGCACAGCGGTGGCTCCCGGGGCCAGCACCCTGCTTGCAAGTGGCATCAGCCCACGATCGAGTCACAGATGGGACCTGGTGATGAGCAGGCACAGGTGATGTGAAGTGGTCTAATCAGTGCTCTGGCGCCTGCCAGCTCTGTCCGGTGAAGGCTCTCTGACATGACAGCCTGGACACTTCAAGGTGACAAGGCGGCCAGAGCTTTCACATCCTGAACCCGGTCCAGTGTCAATGAACCCAGGTGGTCATGAGGGCAGGGAGGGGTCTGGTTCAGGCCTCCTGGTCCAGCATACGCCGTCCTTCACCTCCTCTGCCCCAGCCCGCTGCTCACCCCTGGGCCTTCCAGGGCTCCCCCTGCGGTAGGGTGAGCAGGCCCTCATGCAGCCCACCCCACCCGTGTAGACATAGGGGCCCTGATGCAGACCTGCTCCTGGGGGTGCTGCTATCTGAGGAGCTGAGACGACCGGAGAGGGCAGAGGACCCAGCGCTGTGCCCCAGAGATCACGGTTCTCACCATCCTACCCCAGGATCCCTGCGGGCTGTTCTGTTGAAGATCCCGGGACCCACCCTATACTTCTGGAAGCAGACTCTCTGGATGGCAGGGACCTGATTCTAGAACATCCTCCAGGGGCTCTTACCACCTTAGAGCAGCAGTTGGTCTCCTGGGGAGTAGCTACAGTGCCCGGGAGGCATCAGCAGGAACATGGGCGAACAGTGAATAAAAGGCGGGTCCAGGCTGAGCTGCTGCCTAGTTTCAGAACCACAGGTCAGTCTTTCCCTGGAAAACAGGTTGTGGTGTGAACTGGTGTGAACTGGGGCCTCAGGTGCAGATGCCCCAGGAGCCAGAAGAGCCCCCGCTGCTAGGCCAGTCCCTCAAAAGCAGGAGGAAGTGGGGCAGCCGGAGTCCAGACCAGGGAAGCTTTCAGACACCCCAAAGGGGAGCAGACTCACAGGGGAGCTGGGAGAAGGGCGAAGAAGATGAAGGGATGCTGGGGTGCAAAGGCTCCCCGAACTCAAGGAGAGATGAGAGCAGAGCCGGGAGGACATGGGGGTCAGAGCTTCCCCTGGACAAGGGAGACCAGAGGCCAGGGCCTGGTCGCGTGTGACGTCACCCAGGGGTGAAGCTGCCGTGCAGGTGTGGGGAGGCTGGGGTGCTGCACATCCCGCCACGCCCAGGACAGGCCCCGTGACAAGGAAGGGGCCCAGGGACCTGGGCCCGGTATGGCACAGGGCTGACCGTGGGGGCCCAGGGGGTGTGCTGGGAGCGGGGTCCTGGACGGGCAGGCTGACCTGGGCATGTGACAGAGAGGTTTCTGGAAGTCTAACTACTGTGCCCAAATGATCAAAGCACAAGAGGGCCTGTGGGGAGAGGAAGGAGACTCAGAGGATGCGCCAGTGGGGAGAAGCAAAAATGGAAGTGAAATGGCCTCGAAGTAAGGGGCGAGAAGTGCCTGCTCTCATGAGCTGTCTGTGGGTCGGGGTCAGTCCTGCCTCTCTGTGTCTGGACACAGAAGCCAAGTCCTTGCCTTCGGAAGTCCCCAGCTTGGAAAAGGCAGGCAGTCCCCGGGGATGGAGCGGGGCTCCCCGCAAGGCTGGCACCTGGGGAGGCGCCTGTACAGAATTTAAGAAGCCGCCTTCCTCCTGGCAGCACCTGAGGGTCAGAGCCTCTGTGAATCCCGGGGTCCCTCTTAGTCCCTCCCCCAAGAGCTCCTCTGAGTTATGGGGGTGTTTCTTGGGTTTCTGGAGACAAGAGCATCTCCTCATTGACGGCACAAGCTGGTTGTCACATAAACACCTGGAATAAAATGCACAATGACAAGGTGATAAGGCAGGAAAGACCTCCTCTCCTTGTGCCTCTTCCTCCCTAAACTGTGTGTCTTCCTCATCCTCAGCTCACGACTCTGCCTCTTCCCAAGCTGGGTACCTAGGATGCATCTCAGGCTCTTTCATTCTCCTCCCTCAGCCCCTCACCCCTTTTCCCATTCAGCCCCCTCCACGGCTCTTCCCCACGCTCTGGGCCCCAGGCTGTGGAATTCCAGGTCCCCGTTCCTTCCCTGAGTCTCCCACTCAAGGAAATCATTTCCCTCCGTGTGTCACACACTTTGGGACTCTCTCCTGGTCCCACCTTACTGCTCCCGCTCTGCTTCCTGTCCTGGCCCCGTGTCTCAAAGCGGCGGCCATGTTGTCACCTCTCATTCACTCGTTTTGTATTTTCTTGAAGGAACAAGGCGTCATAACGCTATGTAGGTCTCAGGGTTTGCATTGTCATAAATCAACATCTGTGTATAAGGCATTAAGTTCACCACCAATTCAGTTCTATCCTTCACCATACAATTGAGCCTTTTGCCTGATTCACCCACCCTGCTCCCCCTTCCCTTCTGGTAACTTCTGCCTTGATTCCAGAGACTAACGGGCTCTTTCTGTTTCATTTGGTTCCTTTATTTGTTTGGTTTCTCTATTCGTTCACTTTTTTAAATGAATTTTTGTTATGTGAAATCTGCAGAACATGAAATTAAGATGATTTTTCAGTGCACTGTTCATGGCACGGAGTCCATCACAATGTTGGACACTCACGACCACGGCCTGTTTCCAGCACCTTTTCATCATCCTAACAAAGTCCGTAAAGATGAGGAAATAATTCCCGATCTCCCCTCCCTCTCCCCACCCCCCGGTCACCTCCATCCCACCTTTTGTCTCTGTCAACCTGCCTATTTCAGCAACTTTGCACAAGTGGATTCATCCAGCATGTGGCCTGTGTGTCTGGCCTCTTCCAGCGGCCTCGTGTTTTTGAGTTTCATCCATGCTGGGTCACATAGCAGAGCTTCCCTCCTTCTGATGTCTGAACAATTTTCCGTCGGACGGCTAGACCGCATTTTGCACGTCCGTTCGTCCACTGCTGGGCTGCTGCCACCTTGTAGCTGTCGTGAACAACGCAGCTGCGAACTTGACTGTGCAAACATCTGTGCCACTTTTTCTGAGGACTTCATCTGGAGTGTTTTCGTTGAAATGACCCTAATCAAGGCCAGGCGACCTGCGTGTGGCCGATCACAGGGACGCAGCCACTAGCGCCTCACACCAGCACCTGCAGATTGCAGTCTTGCCCTTGGAAAGCTTTCCTCTCAGCTCGAGACCCCTCATTCTTTCTTAAAGGCAGCCACCAAGCCTCCTTCACTCTCCTCTCTTCTGCTCCCTCCCTGCAACATGACAAAGTCAGAATTCTCCAGTCACCCATGTTCTCTTCCTCTCTTCTGAATGTTTCCATTTCATTCAATCTCACTGATCGACACACAACCTCAGTTCCCTAGTCTCGAGTACACTTCCCATCTCTTTAGATTTGCCTGGTCCCGACCATTTGTGTAAACACAGTCACATAATATGTAATCTTTTGTGACTGGCTTCTTTGACCGAGGATGGCGCTGCTGAGGTTCACTCGCGCTGTGGTCGGTATCCGACCTGCATTCCTCTTTATGCAAAGTGCTCTTCGACTGCATGGATGTGCCATTTATTCCTCGACTGTCAGCTGACGGCTGTCCGTGCTGCTCCCACCCTGAGTGCTTATGCACAATGCGCCTGTGGGCATTCACGTGCAAGCTGATGTGTGGACATGTTTCCCCTTCTCTTGGGTTTGCGCCTAGGAGCGGAATTGCTCGGTCCTATGATAATACCACTTATAACCAGTCAGGAGCTGCCAGGCTGTTTTCCTGTGAGTCCTGCCTCCATGCTTGACATTTTCAAACCAGCTCTTCATGTACAGCTCATCTGGTCTTTAAAAGCTCTTCCTCCTTTTAAAATCCTTTGACGACCGCCTTCCCATTGCTCTTGGAATAAATACAAGCCATCACCATGGCCCACAGACACTGCTGATGTATCCTTGGATGCTTTCTGTTCGCCGGATGCTCCCACCATCCTTTCTGCTGCTCCAGCACCTTCTACCAGCTTCCTTCCAAGGGCACCTGCACTGTCTCCGCTCTCTGCCTGAATGTTCTTCCGCCTTGTATTAGTGCCCTGCGGCTGATGTAATAAAATGCCTCAAACTGGATGCCTTAAAACTGCTGAAATGTGGTCCTCCCAACTCTGGAAGCCAAACGTGTGAAACCAGGTGTCAGCAGGGCCAGGCTCTCTCTGAAGGCTGCATGGGTCCTCCCTCGCCTCTTCCACTCCTGGTGGTTGCCGGACGTTCTTGGTGGCTTGCGGCTGCATCACTCCCATCTCTGCCTCCGTTGTCAAGTGGCCACCTCCCCTCTGTGATGGCTGTGTCACTCTCCTCCTCTTCCAGGTCATATTGGATTAGAGACCCAGCCTGCTCCTGTAGTGTCTCTTAACAAATTACATCTGCAATGACCTTATTCCCAAATAAAATGGTATTCTGAGGTTTCTGGGGGACCATGGATCTGGGGGACACCCCTTCACTCAGGACACAGCTGCTTCTCACACCCCCACCCCACCTCCACCCAGAGGCCCCTCCCCAGTAGCTTCTCCTTCCTTTTTGCCACCTTGCTCTGCTGTCATCGGATTTAGCTCCTACCGACTTGCGACAGCTCCCTGCGGCGGGCTTCTTGTCTAGCTCGTCTCCTGCTACCCTGGTACCGCTGCCTGGCACTGAGCACCATGGCAGCACGACCTTGGAAGGAGGAAGGGAAGAGCCGGTCCTGGGGGAGGAAGACGGATGTGGGTCGCAGGACCCCAGCAGTGCTTGCTGGTGACCATGGGCCTGCCCTGGGGTGCTGGACGGTGCCTGCAAGCCCAGCCCAGTCCAACAGCTTTGGTGGCGCACTAGCCCTCCAGGGCAGGGCCCGGTCGTCCAGCCCCGTCTGCATCGCACCAAGTATAGACGCCAGATGGGTCTTTAGAAAACATGTGGGAAAATGCCCAGGAGCTACACCTGACTCCCAGGAGGGGACACCTCTCTCTGCACCTTCTGTCGAAAGAGAACGACCCTGGGCTGGCTTCCTTCCAGCACGACCGGCCGAGTCAACCCCAAGGCATGTTCCTCTGGGGACGGGGTCCGGCCACTCCCCTCTACTCACTGGGAGGGGAGGTTGAGGCTGCCCGCATGCAGCGCTGACGCAGCCCAGCTTCGACGCCCCCGGCTGTCACCGTCTTCCGCCCCTTCCCAGGTGAAGTGACCAGAGCTGCACGGGGCGAGGAGTCTGCAGCCGTGGGCCTGTCGGGACACAGACACACTCCGCTGGCCCAGGTAGACGTGCGCAGCCTTCTTGGTGGCGCAAACGTCTGGCGTCTGGCATCCTGTGACTGCGCTTCAATGCAGAGGCACCTGGCAGGCACAGAGGTGCAAGCTTGCCAGCGCGCTGAGTGGAGGTGTCAGATCGCGACGCGGCTCCGCTTCTGCATGCCTTCCTGGATCCTCACCCTTCGCGGCGTGACTTTGCAGCTTCTGCCACCAGGAGACGAGTCTAGCTCCCAGCTAGTGGAGTTTCCCGGGACGGCTAACACACACGACCGAAGGCGGCTGCTTTAAGAACAGAACGTCCCTGCTCGCTGTTCTGCAGGCCGGAAGCCCAACGCCAAGGTGTCGGCTGGAACACGCCCTCTGAAGGCTCTAGGGAGGGTCCGTCTCTCCCGCCATCAGTCCTCGGTGGTCCTTGGCTTGTAGCTGCAACTCTCCAATCCCTGCCTCTGTCATTCGTTTTCCCCACTGTGTGCCTCTGTCCCCGTACCTTCTCCTCTTCGTCTAAGGTCACAGTCATTGGATTCCAGGCCTATCCTAAATCCAGGATGAACTTAGTGGAGAACCTGAGCTTAGCGCAGCCACAGAGGCCCCACTTCCAGACAAGCCACTTTCTGGAGTCCTCTGGCCAATGGAGATGGTGAAAGGAACAGTGTTGGCTTCCACGGCCACGAAGCTTCTCTTGGCCTCTGAACCCTGAGACGTCCTGTGGACAAGCCCGAACCGGCCCCGTAGAAGATGAGACACGACCAGAGAGGGGCCCCGTCATTCCGGAGGACCCTGCCGAGGCCACGCTAGACCCATGGGCTCCCGGGCCACAGCTGAGCAGGACCACATGCGTAGAAGCCCAGACACGCGGAGCCTAACCAAATGGGCCACCCGCAGACACTGAGTGACTGGTGATTGCTTTAAGTCACTGACGTTTGTGGCTCTTGGCTACCCAGCAATAGATGACTGATTGACAGGATGTGACTGGTTCCAGGCAATCGGGGGGAGTGGTGCCATTTCTGGGAGCTTCTGGGTATAAAAGAAGCAGGGGCCTAAGACGTGAACATCTTCAGGTCACCCTCAGAACACCCGATGCTCTGGGCTTCTCCAGTGTGGGCTCACTCTTGCAGCCTTCCTCCGGAGCCACCTGAATGCGGAGCATGCACTGGTGCCTCATAAAGGCAGAGAGACGGTGGGCATGACAGAAGCCAGGGTGAAGCGTCAGGAAAACATGAGTAATTGCTCACCAGCCTCTCTTGCTGCCTGCCTCCCCATCCTCTGGAGCGTGAGAAAAGATAGATCCCTTCTGTGCCTCAAAGTCACTTGGAAGCTGAGATGTTGCCAGTTTGAAATCCCGGAGATGGGACCCCCGACCTGGCCAGGGCCACCGATTAAGAGCCCAAAAGCCAGCCATCAGCGGGAGCCTCACACATGCTGGCTGAAATTAATCACTCGCCTTGCAAGGGTATTTATTTTCTCCTTTATACCTGGAGATAAATGGGCCATGAACTGGAAATTTCCAGAGCAGTAGGCTGAACTTTCTGTCTGAATGGGAACAACTTTCTTTTAAAGTACAGCCATTTGCTCTGTTCAATGCCACCATTAAAGGACAATGGCCAATTTTCTGCGGACCTGGGATGTCGGTTTTGTCTAAAGAGGGAGCGTGTGGGGAATTTACTAACCAGGCTGTGACTACCCATGAAAACAGGTTATTTAACAGGATTTAAATACTGTGCTCTCAAGCTCAGCAGCAGTGAGGAGGCAGCTGGAGAATTGGAGCGGCATATTTTCCTTCTAGATCTTAATGAGAGAAGACAGGAACGGCGACAGTGATAGATAAGAGACAGGCAGAAAGAGACAAGGACGGAAACACAGTCCAACAGAAGGCCGGCATGGCCCCAATCACCAGAGCACACCTGCTGTTTTTCAGGTGCTAGTGAAATAGGTGTGTCTCCCTTCAGTCCCCCTTGCACAAGTTTTATTCAACAAGTGTTTGTCACTGGCCCCACGAGGCTCAGGGCTGGTCAGATAGCACGAAACCAAAGCAGCTGCCAATCTTGTGGGCTTCCTGGAGGAGGTGTTTTGGCGCCGACACGCGTCTAACTTTTTGAGGCTGTGGTTACTTGTTCCTGATCCACTTCCTGATGTTTCCCGCCTCGCTTGCTGACTTGTGAAACATAGGAATGAAGAGAACCTGTGGATTAGTGTCAGGAGGCTGATTCTTAGGTTATTGCTGTTTTTCTCATCTATAAAGTAGGAGTTATTATACCTACCCAGGCATCTGTCTTCAGAATTAAAGTGTGAGGGGAACTTCTGGCCGCGTTCCAGACATGTGATACCACACATGCGGTTTCCTTTCTCTTCCTCTCTGCCTTCGCCCAGCTGCATCACCCCCAGTAAGTCTTCCTGGTTTAACAACTCGAGAAACCTCCCCTCCACCTAGATGTTCCTGAATTTGGGGTGGGCCTGCCTTCAAAGCGCTGAGGGAGTTAGGTGCGAGGGCCAGGACCAGACTCTGAGACTCAACCACCACTTACTCGGTGAGCGTGAAGGAGGTATTACCCCACTTCAAGTCCCAGTTCTCATTAAAAACAATCCTCGCCTCCTGGGGCCATTTGGGGTAAGTGAGGGAGCCCTGCCCTGAAAAAAGGCTTTCCTCGGGGCTGGGTCCAGAGTGTGTGTTCAATGCATGACAGCTGACCGTGAATGAGGGTGGCCTCCGAGAGGAATGGGAGTCTGCTCTACAGCTGCCAGCGAGAAAGAAATCTTTGTTCTTATTTGGAAAACAAAAGCAGAAACACTGCTACCCAAGCCCACCCCAGGGAAGGACAGAGCAAGCCCCTCCTCAGCCCAGCACTGTGCCTCCAAGAAGAAAGAGTTTTACATTCAGACTTAATTTGCCCAATTACTCCATCTGCTCGCAACTCACTCAAGCTCCTCCTATGCACACAAAGCATCTTTGAAGACGACCTATACCGGGTGAGGGAACAGAAAATGCTCAATTATCTAAACAAATGGCAGGGAAGAAACACTCTTCCCATTTGGCTCAAGAATAGTCTATGACCTCTCTCTTCTGCAGCCTTCCCTCCTCAGTCTGCGTTACATACTCTAATTTCAAAATGACTTTTCATTTCCTGCCACAGCTTTGTCTAAAGCAGACAGGGTGGGAGGGGAGGTTGAACCCAGAGGGGAGGTGGCCCTAGGGAAGAGAAAGCAACAGTGGATGAGTCATACAATAGCCCGACAAGACATTTTCCAGACTCCCAATCGGACCCCCGGCCAGAGAGGATTTGTGTGTGACTGTATTTGAGAGATGGCGATCCAGGACACATTGTTTGGTTCCTGAAATATTGGCATTTCTATAGTTCGTGGGCACGAAGGCAAAGAATTCTTGAAATCAGAGCTGTTCTAAAAAATCCAGGGTGTATGGCAGCCATTGTACATCCAGGGAAACTAATCTTGGATTTTAAGTCAGCGTCAAAGCAGAAACCCAGAAGCAAGTAACTGGTGGCTCACGGAGAACTGGATTAGAGCCACATGGCATAGAGTTCTCTGGTCGTCTCTTACTGCCCCGAACAGCCATTGTGTGTCATTATTATTTATCAATTCTCTGTTATTAATTATCGGCGTCCTACTAGCTTAATGGCTTTCTCCCCTGTTCTCTCCTGAACTCATGATAGCAAGAACTGTGCAGTGTCTCACCTGGAGTTGATTCTCAATATATTTGCTGAATGAACGAATGCAAGTGCATTCCTGGAAGATGTGCTTTATCTTGGAAGTGAGCCGTGAGTAGGTATCTCTGCAATTCTGGCCTCCATATTGGAGGAATCCAGCAACCGGCATGGATTGGAGTGGGGGATCAGCACTGCCGACCCCAAACCCTACAGCTAAGCAGATTCGGAACTCTGTTTCCTTCTTCAGGTTCCAGCATCGTAATCCAACATGTGCAGAAAGCCAGAATGGGATGGGAACCGGGAGAGAGGCATTGGTTGAGCGTACTGTCCACTCAGCTCCACAGGCGCCTGTGAATCAGTCCCCATGACCTGTAGGGAATCAGCAGGGATGGTGCTCCAGCCCCAGGTTTCTCCCTGGTGTCTTCTCCTTCCTAGTGGTTGGGTCGCCTTAACACCTTCACTCCTTCCTAAAGTCCTGGCCTTCAGCATGAGTTCTCACTCTCTCAACAGCGATTCTCTGACCACCCATGTCGGAAAGGGATGGAGGGAGGAAAGGGTGGCTCTTAAACGTGGGGTGTGGAGAAGGAGAACAAGATACATCGGGTCATAAAGGAAAGCAATTATATTGAAACATGATAATCAAAATATTTTTTAAAGTCTGTAGCAATCTGTAGTTTAAAAGTCGATACATGGTAACTCATGTCCCCTTTTATTAACAGGCTGAAAAACAAGATGCAGCAGCAGGTCTGATAACCGCCATCATTTTAAAGCAGTGATGAGGGGAAACCATTTTCCAGGAGCAGCCACCACCATGATATGATATGAAAATGGCCGTGTTGCTGTTGGTTCAGGAGTCTCAAGTGCTGCTAAAATTCCTGTGGTTAGCAGCCTGTGTTCGTAATGAGAGGAAATGATACAGTTTAGTTATGGTTAATGAAAATAAGGATGTTTTATCCCCACTCAAGTTCACAGACTCCTGAGTTCACCCACCCTAGGGTACAGCCCATGTCGGCTTAGAGTATCTTTTGTCTTATGTGCAGCGTCTATTTCTTTAGCAGTTTCCTGTCACATCATAAAGACGCCAGTGTTCTCAGAAGTGTGGGACAGGGAAGGTGCTAACCATTTCCACCAGGGAAGAAGGCATGAACTCTCTGCTTGCCTGAGTCAAAGCAGATGCCAAATACCTCAGGACAAAGACACAGGTTGTTTGGACATCTGGTCTACCCCCAAGCGCCATAGCTATTTGTTTTTCTAAGTCTAGGGCCACAAACGAACAGCAACAGAGGGTCCTCCTTTTGTATATGACTCTATCAGCTCCTTTGGGACCCTCCCATCCTGTGTGCTCCATAAAGGACTGCTGGAGGCTGCAACCTGCCAGGGCCACATGCTTGCATGCTCTTATTAGAGCTTTCTTGCGACCATGCCCACGTCAGAGAGGTCTCAACAGCTAGAGGCTCAGTGCTGGAGACACCCTGTCTTCTGGGTCCAGCTCTGTCACTTTCGAGGGTCCTGAGGCTTTCTCAGGTTGCTGAGCTAAGTGATGGTGGACGTGGACCGCAGACACGTTTCCCTCCATCTTTGAGATGCTGGAGGACTCCTCAAGGTCATAGAGGGCAGTGGCCTCTTCTAGGAGCTGACTTTCTCTCCCTGGCATCTGCTCTGCTCCAGCACCTGGAGTGGCAGAGCTGCCATGTTCAGGACGCCTTCCCTTGCTATAGCAGCAGCCCCCTTTCAGCCTACCTGTGGCCGGACGCCACCATGGAAGAGGACAGGAGCTTCCACCCATCTCCAAGGCAAGGGATTGATGTGGGGGTGGCCCAGAGAACAATGTCTGCCAACACCGAACTCTTTCTCTGGTTGCCAGCCCAGCTCAGCCCTCCTTCCTGTGGGAGCCAGCGCCAGCCCACCCTGCTTCCCAGGACGGGTAGGTGGTGGTGAGGACAGCAGGGGGGAACCGCCTGAGTGCTGGGGTCCAGGGCCGGGGTGCTGGAGAGTGGGGACAGTGCCAGGGAAGTGTGGCATTGTGCTGGCACAGAAGGACGGAGGGTAAGAGGAGTTCCAGGCAGTTGGGCATGTCACGTAATTACAGGAGAAAAATTAGGCCAGAGCCTGGCTCTCGCTGCCTCTGTCTGAGTGATCATCGCCTTTATTATAAAGCAACTAATTATTAGCCTGGCTCATTAGCAATTATAAATCTCTAACTCCAGAACTTCATTTAAAAAATGACAAGTTAGCACTTAATTATTTTCCCAACTGCCTGGCTTGAGCAGGATGTTCACGTCCCCGCTTCCCACAGTGCTTCGGGCAGCGCAGGCCCTCAGGTGCTGGGGGCGGGTCCCGGCTTCGCTTCCCACCCAGAAACCTGGGCGTCACGACATGACAGCAGTCAAGCGGCCTGAGATGAGAGAAGCGGAGAAACAGTGGTGAGCTGTCCTCCTTTTCTAGTTTCCAGTCAAAACAGAAATGAGCACAGCTACCAAACATTTCTTGTGCGCTAGGTGCGTGGCACAACTCAGCTCATTTAAATCTCTCTGTGACCTAGTGGAGCTGTTACTCTTCATTGTTCTGGACGTAGAACCTGAGGTCATAATGGTCGCAAGAGCTAGCTCGAGATACAGCCCAGAAAGCCTGTCCCTTACCAGCTATCGTGTGACCAGCCACCACTCTGCATGGTGGAGAGGCTGGCTCTGATGAAGGTGCCAGAGAGGGCATGGCCAGGACCCTCTAAGTCCAAACGCTCCCATGTCTTGTCTGCTCGGGGATAGTCCATTGGCTTCTGCTGTGCCCTGTGGTGCCTGGGGCATGTGTGCGCGGGTGGAGCGAAGCATCCACTCAGTTCCATGCTGGTATTGCTCATTATCACACAGCCAACTCACTGGTGACTCTCGTAGCCTCCTCATCCTTCCCCGGTCTCTCCATTCTCTGCTCTTCTTCCCCTTCTGGAGAAGTAACTGGAGGATGGACTGAAGTTACGGAGATTGCATGCAGACAGCCATCAGTTGCCCTCTTCCCACTTGTTTTCTCTTGCTTTTCCCCAGGTCTCAGGGAAGGACTATAGCCAAGAAGAGATGCCTTAGATGGAACAGCCAGAGGTGGGAGACCAATAGGAGATGTGGGGACCCACGGCCAAAGCAGCCCAGCATGGCGAGGGGAGCCCAGGACGAGTGAAGGCCTGGGGTGGTGGTCGTGACTGTCTGACCCGTGGTGTGATCTCATGGCAGGAGAGTTCTCCCACCTGTAAAAAAAGGGGGCATGTGGGTTAGACACTTGGGGGTTCCAGTAAAGAACGTCTGGTCATCGTGGACAGCAAATTCAAATGGCACCTGCAGCCTCAGCTTCACAGCCCTGGGAGGAAGCTAACGCCACAGAACGCCCAGCCCGTGAAATGTAACTAAATGAACGATTGTCATGCCTGTGTGTATTTAAACCCATGCAGTCGTGGGAGAGAGATGGAAGGTCGTGCGACAGGATGGAAGAATAGGTGCGAACCACGCCTGCGATCTTTGTCCTGGGCTTAAATCCCCGCCTGTGAGTTACAAGGACTGGAAGAGCAGATATTTGATAAGTGTGAGCAGGTCCCATCAGGACACAACAGAGTCCCAGGGAAGTGCGGTGGCTGAAGCCCGTTCCTCTCATCCTGCAGACCTGGGAAGCCTTCCTGAAGGAGGCGAACTCTCTAAACCAGGGTCAGGTGAGTGAGGAGGTGAGATAAAGAGGGTAGGTGTCAAAGGCCAATCCACAGGTTCAATGACAGCCCCTGGCACGTCTCCCCAGGGGGGACGTCCTAGGGATGGCAGGTGGCAGCTGTGTGACTGATGTCCAAGGAGGGCCGTGCAGGGCCGAAGGGAAGCCTGTATTCCAGGGGACAGGGGAGTCTGCGGTCAAGACAAGTCGTCAGAAGTCATGGTAGGGCTGCTCCATGAATGCTCTACTCCATTCACTCACTTAACCTTCACATTGGTAAGAAATCAACACCATCCCTGCCGTACCGATGGGGAAACTGAGGCACAGGCAGTGGCCACACAGCTCGGGAGCAGGGGAGTCAGCTGGAACTACATGGAGCTGGCTGCAGGGCCCGATCTTAACCATGAAGGCTGTGCTGTCTCTTGAACAAGAGGCACCGGCCCTAGAGGAGGTCAACCAAGCAGACTCCCGCCAACTGCTGTTTCCGTATTGTGCTCACACTGCTGATACCTGTGGGGCGCTCCTCCCTTTCCTCAGAGCCCACTCCCCGATGGAGGTATTCCCGGGGACAGCAAGGGGTCCCAGGAGGAGGAAAGTGATTTCCTGGCATGGGGACACCCCGAGGGGCCAGCCCAGCCTAGCGGGACAGGATGACATGGAGCACAGAGTCCCCTGCTGACCTGAGCGGGAACACACCCTGGAAACCTTCCCTGAAGACCCCTCTGGACCTGCCTGGGGCTTCCAGGCCCCGGAGAAAGTGGGGAAGAGTCAGAGGTGATTCCGCGGATCCTCAAAGACAGCTCAGGACTGACAGCCCGGAGGGTCCCTGAGTCAGGTCCCTGGGCTGGGGTCCACGGACACCCTTGGAGAGTGGGAATTGTCTTTCTCCTGCCAAGGACTAAAGGAGAGGTTGAGGGTGACCCCTGAATGGGGTACGGAGCGGGGCTGCTAGTGTTGGCCAGTGAGCCCTAGAGCTTGGTAAGGACCTTTGAGGGTAAAAAGGACAAAAACTGGCAAATGCCCCGCAGAGATTCTGATCCGGCCAGGACCTGTGCAGCCGGCGGCCAACGTGGAAATGGCCCAGCGGCTTCTCCCGCAGTGAGTGAGTGAGCTCCTGTTCACCAACGTTTCCGAGAGAGGTGGCCACCCTGCAGTGGGGGGTCAACGCTAGGGAGGGTTGGACTGCCTCGTGAGAGCCAGCAACCTGACATGGGGGTCTTGTCTTTAACCCATCTCCCCCTAAGGCCCAGAGAGGCCAAGTAATAGGCCAGCATCACACAGGGCCAGGCCCCTTTGCGCTGACCCTGATGGCAGGGCCCACGTGGCTGTGGTCACTCTCCCCACTCCCTCTGTAGGGCAGCCCCACACTGGGATGGAAGAGCGAGACTGACCGTGGGATGCTCTGACTGTGAGAAGACCCCTCCTGCCCAGAGACCCAGCCGGCACTGCTTTCACTCCTGCACTCCCCCAGGCCTTGCGGGGTAAAGACAGGACCATGTTCTTTGACAAGGACGGGCCCCAGCCCTGTTCTGTCCTCCTGGGTGCCCTGCAGCCCCGGGGACCCTCTGACTGAGACCGTGATCCTCACCGCCGCTGCTCCTGGCACCCGGCCACCCTTGTCAAGTGGGGCTTATGGAAGCTGTGCCCATGATGGCTTCCTTCCTGGGGACAACGCCCCTCAGCAAACTGACAGGTAATGGGCCCTAAATCCCCCAGGAGACACGGGGAGGATGAGGAAAAATTACAGCTGTGGAACTGAGTCTTAAAAATTATATCACCTTTGCTGACAGCGTAATTACTCCTTTTTCTTGAGATTTAGTGCAGATCTCCAATCTTTAAACAGTTGAGAGGTAGTTTAAGGGCTCTCCCTTTCCCGTTGTTTGCTCCTTCCCCTCCGCCTGCGGAGGCTGGATTCCTGGCGCTGGCAGCTTCCCCACCTTCCTGGAGACAAAATGTCCCTGGCCTGGCTCTGTGATGAGCCAGCCACGGTGTGGGGACAGTGGAGGCCACCAGGAGGGGCTGTCACCCAGGACTGAGTGTTGGGCCCCCCTTCCCAGAACAGGGAGCCACATGGTCCTGCAGGACCCCAGGCCACCTGTTTGAGTGCCCTCCGGCATCTGGGGCCCTTCCCTGGCAGACACAGCTGCCCATCTTGGCAGCCCCAGCCGGTGCCCACCCTCAGCCCTTCCGCTGACTGCAGAGACCGCCTGGCCCTGGCCTCCCGTGCTCGGGGCCTGGAGGGACCCAGGCTGGAGCACACTGCGGTCTGGCGGACTCCTACGCTGCCAAAGAGGGATGGATGAGCGGAGAAACAGCCCGATCCTGGGCACAGGGAGGACCCCCTGGCACCCGCAGCAACAGTGGCTCATGAACACGCCCCCCTTGTCTCTCCTGGCCCCACCTCCCCGCTCTCACAGACTTCCTGGGATTTGCCCCCACACTCCGGACCTCATCTCAGGGTCTGCTTTTGGGGAAACCCAAGGCCCTTGGCGCTCCTTGGCCGTAGTGCTGTGTGGGTACCGGCTTCGTTCGGAGGTGGACAGTCTCCAAATGACAGACAGCTCCCATGTCCCTGGCTCCTGTCCCACCACTGAAACCTTTTAGGAGGCGGTGCCCTGCCTCCCAAAAGGAAGGAAAGCATGTAGGGACCCCAATGTGAGGGATCACAGATGTCTCTCCAGGAGTCACCCTGACTCCTGTCTCCGCGTCCACGTGTAAGGGTCCCGCTGAGATTTACCTGGAGGCTGGGGGGCCTGGTGGCCTCCTTCGCCTCCCCCAGCTCTGTGCGAGCACTGACGTGGGTCCCTGCCCCAGGAACAGAAGCCCCAGTCTGCTGCGCAGCCCAGTGGGCTCGGGGGGCACAGCGCGGGGGTTCCTTGAGCTGGCAGGGGGCCGGCGCTCCAAGACGTGAGGGGAAGCAGAGGAGGGGCAGAGCATTCCCAGCCAACCTGCCAAGGAATTCCATGTCTGCTGCTGTCCAGAGGACAGACCTTAGGAGGGCCACCAAGGCCACGGTCAATGGTCAGCTCAGAGAGGAGGCATTCAGGCCAGTAGACTCGTGTCAACTCAAGAGGCACGTGTGACAACTCCTCAGTGCCAAGCTCTGCACTGGACGTCATGCCGGACCCTGTGCACATGGAGACCCTTCCGGAGAGGGAGGCTCTGTGGCAGCCGGGCTGGGCCCGAGTCACCGGGCAGAGTCCCTCCCCTTGACCGTCCCATCCTGACACCTGCAGAAAGAGCCCCTGGGGTCTAAGGTGCAAGCAAGAGCTGGTGCTCCAATCCGCTCCCCTCACTGGTCTCCGCACCCTCATCACCACCACCCCGCCCCACCTTCACGCACCCGCCACACGGCAGCCGTCTCCCCACTCTGTCCCATCTCCTTGGCGAGAGTCATGGAGACATCTGTGCCTGCTGTTTGCCCAGCAGTGTGGGAAGCATCTTACATACATCGATCACTTAATCCTCAGCCCCATGAGAAAAGTGTGGTCATGTCTGCTTTACAGAGAGCTCACCTCATCCCTGTCAGGCCTCTGGGTCCAGAGAGGGCCTGAGACACCCGTGTAAATACCCTTGACGTTGATAGCTGAACCCCACGAAGGAATGTGATCTCAGAAACTGACATCTCCTCTCCCTCCGTCTCACTTCCCTCTGCTTAGATCTGGGGAACTTCTCACTGGCGGGGGTGATGGTTAATTTTGCGTTGGCATGGCTGGGCCAGACGTTTGCCGCAATTCTGTAGGCCCAGTAAAGCAGATTGCCCCCCTAAGGCGAGTGGGCCATGTCCCAGCATTGAAGGTGGGAATGGCACAGGGGCTGAGGAAGAGGGTTTGCCTCCCGCCTGAGAGCCGGGGCATGGCTATTCTTGCCTGGACACTGCTGGAGCCCCGGCCCCTTCTGCATCTCCAGCCTCATATGTTGAGACCGGAATCACAACAGGCTCTGCTGATTCCCAGGCTTTTGGACTTGGGCAAGAATTATACCATGGATTCTCCTCGGCCTCCAGTTTACTGACTCTGTAATCACATGAGCGACTTCCTTGTAATAAATCTCTCTCCACACACACACAAGACACACATGCACACACACACGTGCATGCACACACATGCACACACATACATAAACACACACTGCTGGTTGGTTTCTCGGGAGAATCCTGAGTCAGTCATCAGTGGGCCGTGACCATACTCAAATCAGATAAAACCGACTCCCAGCCAAAAAGCATAACAAAAGACAGAGATGGACATTAGATAATGATGAGAGTCATTCCAGCAGGAAGATATAACGCTTGTCAACATATATGCACCAAATGAAGGAGCATCAAAATATATCAAGCGAGTGTTATTAGACCTGACGAGAGACATCGGCAGCAACCCCACAATGGTGGGGGACTCAGCACCCGTCTCGATCACCCAGGCAGAAAATTCACAGGGAAGCAGCAGCTTTCAAGGACCATCTGGGACAGAGGTCTAATCGACAAGCACCGATCACTTCTCAAGTGCTCGTGGAACGTTCTCATGGAGAGATCATGTGCTGAGACATAAAACGCCCCGAAGCATAAAGGCGGAGGCTGGACCATCTGGAATCCAAACCCTGCCGTGCACAAATCCGGGGTAGAACCAATCATGCCCCCTCCAGGGCTGGCCCTGACACTCCCAGGCCTTCGCACCTGGAGCTGGACACAGGCAAGCACACGAGTTGGGACACTGTGTTGGAGGGACAGCGGTCACCATCTAGCTCTCAGGGAGCAGCAGGCACAAGGAGGCTTCCGCAGCATCCTGACCATGCTCCCTGCTCCGTGCAGGGGGAGGCGGAGGGGGAGGGCCCTCCCTGGACCAGTCCCAGGTGTGACTGGCCATGGTCAGGCTGCTTTGCCACAGTCTGGCCCTTCTGGAAATTCTGCAGCCACCCATTAGCCTCTTCCCAAATTCCTTTGCTGTTCAAATCAGCCAGAACCAGTTCCTGCAGCTTGCACCTGACCGGCTTCACCCCTGCTCTCCCTTACCCGCCGTTGACTCTTGAGGAAGGCAACTTTATGGACCCCAAATGAGCCTCGGAAAGGCTGGGAAATTGTGCCCAAGGTCACAGAACTTTGCGCGGGGCTGGGATGGAACTCGAGTCTTAGGGACTCCAGGCCTGTCTTCTTGGCCTCTGCCCTCCCCAGGTCTTTCTCCCTGTTCCATTCCACACCTGAGCCAGCCCAATAAATAGGGGACTAGGAGGTGCCCCGGCAGCTGCGGGGTTAAGCTGGAGACAGCAGCTGTCCAGCGCCCGGCTGTCAATTCCGACTCGGCCTTCCACGGGGCATCTGATGAGATGAGCGAGGAGTGAGTGAGAGGATGCTGAGGCCTCATCCTGACGCCCAAGGAGCATCCTGAGCCCCTGGAGCCCCAGAGGGCACAGGAGGGGACGTGCAGCTCCGGGTCCAGCTCCTCGTGGCTGGAGCCCAAACCAAGGCTGACGTTGGCACGTCCATCGGAAGTACTTGGGACCCCAGCCATGGCCTCCAGGCCCAGCGGGTCGCTGGCTCTGCCTCCCCACAGCCCCCTCTCCTCCCACTACCCTCCACCCCCACCCTGTGTGCAATGCTTCCCTCTTCTCTGACCTCCGAGCCTCCCCACTGCCACCCCTGACTTCCTCTCTGGACCATGAGGCCACCCAGACATCTGCTCCAGGACTCAGTGGCCACCCCGTCTATCGCCCACAGAAAGTGCCTTGGACCCAGCCACCCAGCCCGAGCGCACTGGGTGGCTGCTGCCTTGGGCGGCACTGACACGGTGCCCCACTTGGGGGACAATGTGATGAGCAAACAGCAGACACCCGTCTGCGTGTGATGAGGGTGAAGGAAACTATAGGGTCCCGTGTATAAACGCACTGCTTTCTACGGAGGAGGCCCCTGGGTGGGGTCTTTGATGGGCAGGAGCCCCGAGGAGGTCCTGGGAAAGTCAAGCAGCCTGTCCAGCAGGAGAAGGCAGCTTGTGAAGGAAAGCGGGGCTGAGGGTAGGAAAAGGAGCCAGTAAGATGGAGCGAGCAGGCCAGGCCCTCTGGGGACAAGGTGACCACTGTCCCCAGTGACCTTGATGAATGGAAATGTAGTGCTGTTTTCAGAGCATCTCTGCTTCTCTGTCAGACCCCAAAGGCCCTCAGGAGTCAAGGTGGAGGGACTCAAATGGGCTTCACCTGGGACAGGGACAGGTGGAGGGTGGGCATTCAGTCCAGAAATGATGCCACACTCACAGAAGCAGCTTTTAGGGCACAGAGGTCAGGAGGAGACGATTCTAGCTCTTGTGGGTGTGACAGGGGAACAGGCCACTTTATTTAGATTTCGAGGGACAGGGAGCCTCCATGTGACATGTGCTTATCTATCAACTCTGCTTGGTCCCGTGGGATCCACCTGTCAATCCAGTGCCCCTCCCTTCCTGCAGTCCAAGGCAAATGGTCCCAGGCGCCCACTGACTGTCCTTGTAGGTCCCTGTACGTGACCTTGAAGTGGCCAGGGAGAGCTGCGGGATGGGCCCCGGGGCCCTGCGCTCGGACCTCAGATGACCAGCTGCCTGAGTCTCAGACCCCTGCCCCTCCCCGCCCCAGCCCAGAGCCACAGCCGAGTCAGCCGAGCCGACAGCACGGGCCTCAGAGGACAGCCGGTTACAGCGCCTGCTAACAGAGAGTGACAGCCCCAACCACAGCCACTTCCAAACTAAGAAGTCCTTAGTTAAACTTGTCACATTACTCAAGGAAAGCTGGTCTGGGTTCTGGTCAGCAGGCGGTCAGGCCAGGACCTGTGTTACCCGCTTCGGCCGGGGCTTCGGTGGGAAGTCCAGGGGCCCCAAGCACACCGCCCGCTCCAGGGCCTGCTGCTCCACGGGGCTCAGACATTCTCCTCCTCCCTCTCTCCCCTCAGCAAGCTCACAAGCTCTGGAGCCCCGGCTCAGGCCCAAGTCCCACCTCAGAGCCCTGGGTTTCCTTGTGCAATTTATCAAAGTCTTCGTGCCTCAGTCCTCTCAACTGTAAAATGGGGGCAAGAACACCAGCCGCCATCCAGGCCTCCGGACAGCAGTGAATGAGCGTGTGAGTGCGGTGCTTGGACAACGCCCGGGCAGGGAGGGAGGGAGAGCCCTGTGGGCAGGGGGTCCTGGCTCACCCCTGCTCTTGGAGACGGCCACCCCCTCTCACAAGGCCAGGCTGCTGCTCCAGCCTCGGGAGGGAATGTTTCCTTGTTCATCTCAGTGGCTGGAGCCAGTGACGTGGGCGCGGGCTGGGCCTTGAGCCCCACTTCTAAATCCTGGCGGAATGATGGCCACAAGCGAGAGCCGGGTGCAAAGGACTTTCTCTTGTTTCAGAGGAAAAGGAGGGTGGAAGTCAGCCTCCGACTCACCCCCAGAAGATGGTCTGCAGCAGGAAGTACAAGCAAAGAGGCTCAGCTTCAACCTCTGGGCAGACAGAGACCCCGTCATCTCTCCTGCCCGTGGGTTATTGCACCTTTCACACCTGGAAACCCCGCCTTCTGGATCCATGAGGGGTCTGGTTGCAAGCAACGGACACTAGTGCCCCAGGAATGTTCTGGAAGGATATGAAGGTGCACTGTGTACATGGGAGGCTGAAAAGTGGCTTGGAGGGGAGGGAGCAAGGAGCTGGCTGTGACAGGTCTACCACCGTGACCGTGGGACCTGGCCACTCCCCGGAAGACCATTGCGAACAACTTCTAGTTGCCTCTGTGTCTTTTCCCTTTTCCACTCTTCAAGGTCAGAATGCGGGACTGGCCAAGACGGTCACCTGGCCGGCCCTGGCTGTCAGCGAGGGAGAGGGGCGCCCTGCCTCGTTTGAGGACGGGGGGAGCCGCCGCACCGGGCCACCCGTGTCCACAGCGTGGACCACCCGCCGTAGACCAGCAGTGGGCCTGGAGTCCGCCCCGGCCCCTGCCCAGGCTGCCTGTGGGGCTGGACAGGGGCGAGCTGAGCGACTTCCCCGAGGCCTTCACTTGAGGGCAGACGAATCGGAAACTCCCTGGGGCGGGAGGATGGCGAGGATGGGCTCTATTACAGAGCAATATTCTGAAGGAGAAGAGAGCCATTTGGACAGGAAGATGGAGCCGTGAATTTGGCTCGTCTCCCTGTATCGGGGAGATTGATTTTACTCATAAATACTCTCTGTGAGCCGGGGCTCTAAGCGGGCTGCGAGGGCCTGTAATGAGTCCTTCGACCTTCCCTTCCCGTGGCTTTGCCACCGCGCCACCCTGCGCAGACCCCGCCCCGCCCCGCTGTCTTCTATTTTAATAACTTTTTTATTTAACAGACAAATCAGACTCCTAGGGAAAGTGCCCCTGAGAATCAGGCTAAAGTCCTTGAACTTGGCAGGACTCAGCATCCCCACCTTCCCCAGCCGTCCTTAGGACTTGCCACCCTCACTCAACCCCACCTTGGGGTCCCCTCCCTACACACCAGGCTGCATCCGCGAGTTCTCAGCATCTCGAGCTTCTGAGACACCAGGACCCCTTGCTCCTGCCCCACCACGGATACCTGAGTCCCTGCCGCGGCCCATGTCATCTCGGCGTGTCCTGTCCCCGTTGACTGATGAGAATAATTGGTGCCCGTCCTCCCGGACCCTCTCCCTGTGGACCTGCACACGACGGATTTCAAGTTGATTTAAAGCCTGTGTCATGCTGGCTTAAAGAAAAATCCCCACAGAAATTAGCCAGTTTAACATGTGGGGACCTCAGCAGAATCCGCTGCGGCATCACGGAGGACGTACCTTCAGGAGGAGAGGGACCCAGGTGTCCTGGAGGCTGGACTCCCTCCCTGGAGGAGGCAGAGCTGATGCTCCTGTGTAAACTGCCCACCGGCACCAGCGTTCCTGTCACCGGCTTCCGAGTCTCCTCTTCCAGGCCTGGCGAACTGATCATCTGCCTTTTTGCTTGCTCGAGCCTCACCCGTCAAGCCGGACGGGCACTGGCGTGCTCCACGGAGGCCCTGGTCATCTGCTGTCTGCACTGCTTTAGCTGCTGACTAAATGATGGAGTGTCCACTCTCTTCCTCCTCCAGCCACCCCCACGCGGCACAGAGCGATCTCGCCCACCAGGAGACAAATGAGGCACCTTCCCAAAGAAAGTTCTAGAATCTGACTGCAGGCTACAAGTCCTTGCTGCAAGGGGAAGCCTGGGAGGCTCTTTCCTGCTGGCCACTCCAGAGGCCCTGGCCCACCTCCCACCATCCCCGGCTCACGAAAACGGTTTTGGCCACACATGCTGTTCCTTCCACATGGAATGCCTGTCACTCCACATCCATGGCCAAATCCACGGCCTTCCCCCAAGCCTGTGGGGCATGACCACTTCCCTAGGGCCTTTGCAGAAGGAATTACCACTCTCTGCTCACCTCCTCAGGACCCCCTTGGGAAGGGGTCCTCCCCCTCCCCCCACCAGAGCCTCCTTCAGAAGGAACCAAGCTCCCTCCTCCGTGTGACAGTGCAGTTCCTTCCTATCTGTTTGGCCCATTCACGTTGACTTATATGTGAGCACCACGTTGTGAGTCCTTGGCATTCGAGGGCAGAGACGCTCGGCCCAGCCCCACATGTTGCCTGGCTCACAGCTGAGGCCGTGGAAGGAGTATGCACCCCAAAGCCAGCTAGCGATGAAGAGGACTGGTGAGCCCCCTGCCTCCTGCAGATTCTCCTGCTAAGAGGAGATGATATGGTGTCTTTTCATTTACCCAGTGTCCCTGAGGATAACATTTTTGTTGGTTGGTTGCCAACATTTATCTTATTAGCCCTCATTTGGGGGACTTCGTTAGGTCTTAGATGCATCTCGACATCCAATCCATGTTTTCATCATCACCTGGGACCTTGTTAGAAATGCACATTAGTCAAGCCCTCTCCAGACCCACCGAAGGACAGGCAGGACAGCTGGCGGTGTTTGGCAGGCCCGCCGGGAGAGGCCAGGCCACGCTCAAGCACACAGCCACCAGGGGAATGACTGTCTCGATTTCCAGGGCAGAAACGGAGGCCTAGTCCTGCCAAGTGTGTCACCCAGAATCCCACATCCTAATTGGAGCATGCGGTAGGTGGGAAAAGAGCCCCCTGGAAAATATCCTTGTCAAATCCCTGGGTCCTGCCAACGGTTTTCTTTATTTCGAATGCGTCATTGCAGATGTAATTAGCCTCAGGATTTGAGAAGAGCTGATCGTGGATTGTTCTCGTGGGTCTGAAAGGCCATCCCAGGTGTTCTGAGAAAGGTAGAAGGAGCTCTGACATCCACAGAGAAGAGGAGGAGGTGCTGTGATGATCAGGAGGAGATTGGAGAGAGGCGGCCACAAGCCAAGGAGAGCCAGCAGCCACCAGAAGCTGGGAGACGCAGGAAGGATCCGGGGATCCGGGCTCTGCTGACACCTGGATTTCCAGCACTGAGACTCAGCCTCTGCCACTTTCAGCCACCACGTGTCATGGCAGCCCCGGGGAAACTAATGCAGAGGTCAGGAATTTGGTCAGATGAGAGAATGAGATCTGTGGTGAGAAGCCCAGGGACCTGCTTTTCTCCTGACATCTCTTAGCCTGTTTCTGCTGGAGTCCTGTCTCCTCAAGGACAGTGTGTCATGCGTTTGTCCCCAAGTTTTTACAGAATGACTGATTCAAAGACTAATGTTCCTTGGGGGCCCAATCCGCAGGAAGTGGCTGGGATTTCAGACCTGGTGCCTCTACAGGGTTAAAGTTTCCTGGGCAGGTGTGCCCCCTGGTGGAGTAGCAGTTACATCTGCCACCTCTGGCTGGCTCAGTCCCCGTTAAGGCCAGGGATCCGGGTTCATGTCCCAGGGCTGGGGCCGGAGGCAGGGGAGGAACGACCAAGACGAACAGCTAAACTAAAACGAAGAAAAGTGCTTCTTCCTCCCCTCCCTGCCTGCCTGCCTTCATTCCTGCACCTTTCCTTTAAAACATGAAGAAAAAGTAAAATGAAGTTTCTGGAAGAAAATCTCAGCAACAGTTTTCTGCAGCCCGAGAGGCGAGTGAGTCACTCCTCTGAGAGATTCTCTGTATGCTCCTCTCTGAAGCACCGAGTAAATGGATGGCACGCAATTCTCACACTTGAAAGTGCCTGCAATGGCCCTGGGGGGGCGTCTCGTTAAAAGGCAGATTGAACTCGTGGTCCTGGGCTGGGCCCGAGAGCCTGCATTCCTCACCAGCGCCCTCCAACAAGACAGTTGGTTGGGGAAGAGGCTGTAAACCCACTTCCTCCAACATGCCAGGATGAGGAGCGGGGAGAGTGAGGCCTCCGCGGGGCGGCTCTCCCAAGGTCACAGAGTGAGGAATCAATAGGTGATGGCAGCTGAGCCAGGCCCTGGCTTGTGAGGAGGAGAAAGGGGACAGAGGAGACCCTGCCCTGGGGGTAAGAAGCCCCCCGCAGACCCTGGCCCTGGGCTCTGCTCCTGTTCCTCGCCCTCATCCAGATTCTAAAATCAACATCAGCTGCCAGGCTGATGGATAGGCCGGCTCATCTGTGAGGTTTGAGGCTCTCTCCACAGATGTAATCAGGGCCCCGGAGACGCCCTGGCAGCGGGCAGGAGGGAGGGAGCACGGCAATACATTTAATCAAGGAACAGATGGGGAGCTGATAGAGTGTGTAGAAAAATCAGGTTTCTGTGATAACACTCATCCCCCCACTCAGCCTCCGCATCCCCCGGCTTCTCCAGCAAGAACTCCCAGCACCAAGGCCGGCCCTGCCCTTTCAGAAGATGTTTTCCCAGGAGCCTCCGGGCCCGGAGATGCCAGCGGTGGAGATGCAGGTGCTGCTGCTGGGCCCGCCCCGCCCCCCCACCCACGCCAAGGCCCCTCTCCTCTGCGTCCTGCACTTGGAGCGTGGCGCCCCTCCAAACAAAGCCAGAGGAGGCCAGGAGAGCTGACAGGCCGAGCCAAGTACTGGCTGCCCGTGGCAGAGAGGACAGCAACTCCTCTGGCCTTGCAACCCTTGGTCCTCTGCTGAACTCACAGACCCTCGGCCCCGCTGTTGTTCCAGAGGGTCCTGGACATCGGGACTCCAGAGCAAAGATTCTCTATGGGGTGGCCTCCCCAGGGGACACTTGGCAGTGTCTGGAGATATTTGTGAATGTCCCGGCTCTGGAGAATGCTCCCGGCATGGAGACCAGAGGCCACAGTGCTGAATGCCCTCCAGGCCCCGGGTACCCCTCACCCCCACGGTGTCAGCAGAGGCCTGGTGCTCTCCCAGCACCCTGCATTCACCTGGCTTTGCCCGCCGACACTCGGGCCACAGACAAACACGTCCGCTAGCTGCCCTGGGTCTCCCCCGACACGTACACACACCGGACGTTAAATGTCTTGACAGAGTCGGGGACGGACCTGAACAGAGATTCTGAGAGTCCCTCCTGCTCACCCTGGCAATGCCCTGCACTGGTAGGTGTGAAGTTTAAATATGGGCTATGCAATTTCAATACCCTAAATGGAATTCAGCATTGTGAACTAAAGGAATAATAAATATTACCATAAAACAAGAAAATTAAATAGTCAGTAGTACATGAGGGAATGCTGGAGATGCCTGCCCCTGCGTCTTGCAGGCCTGATCTCTTATTTATTCCCAGGAAAGCCCCTTTACATGCAGGGGGGCTTTGGGGGTCACCCCTCTCTCCATCATGCCCCCTTCTACCTGCTGGCTTCTCTCTGGAAGGGGCATCTTACTTGGCCAACAGGGCTGAGCAGCGGGAGGCTGGAAGGCGCATCTCCCTCAGGATGCCAGACTCTGCCCACCCGCCCCCAGTCCTGGCCCCTAGTGATAGAAGAGCAGGCTCCCTGCCTTTGGGTCAGCACCCAGAGTTGGAGTGACCTCCTGGGGTGACAGCCCCGAGACCAACTCCTCCCCTCTTGACCTGATCCTCTTCTATAAGGCATTATTAGAAATAACTCAACCTTCTTTTTGTGTTTCGTGTAACCCATGTGCTGAGCGCCTCTGCCTCGGTGACACCCCTGAATCTTCTCGGCCATCCCAGGTGCCGCACTCGTCCCAGATGACCCCTAGAGAGACAGCGTCTCATAGAGGCTACGGGACAGTGGGACAGGCACCAGGTCACAGAGCCAGCGAGTAAGAGGCTCGCCCGGGACGTGTCCCCTTGACCGACTCCAACCAGGCTCTCCTCTGCCCCTCACTCCTCAGAGTGGCCTCCAAGCCCTAGAAGCTGTTAGAGGGACAGAGGCCCGGACCCGCCCAGTCCAGACTCGGAATCTGCAGTCACTTCAAATACCGCAGGGACCCTGGTGTGTTCCAGTGAGGGACCTGGGGCACCGGCCGACCACAGCGCCCATGTGCCCTCGACCCCGGCACGTGCTGCCTTCCTGGACTGTGGGCAGGACTGGGAGAAAGCGGAGGAGTCAGGGGTGCTGAGAACCCCAGGGAAACTGGGTGAGAGCAGAGTACGTCTGGGCCAGTCCAGGGCGGCCAAGGATGTTCGGCTGCTGACCTCAGGCTGGGCATCACCTATGTCCTGCTGCTTCGCGGCCTTCTCTGGAATTCGGGATTGCTCACTTCCGCCGGCTCCCACTCCCTGGGCGCCCTGCCCTTGCTTCCCTGAGGTGCCGCTGTCTCTCTCTGCTCTCTAGGCCTGGGCAAACCCAATCTCCATCTTCAAGAGCAATCTTCTCCCTGGTCCCCACTTTCTGAGAATTCTCCCAGCTGTTTCCTGCTGCATCTTTTTCCCTGTAACAGATTTTCCCGCTCGTTGGAAACCTTTTCATCTCCAGTCTAAGCTGGGACTTGGGGCTTCTCCTGGGCCTCTGAAGTGTTGTTTCTGTTACCAATTAGAATATGAAAGTGTGCCATTTATCAAAGACACACACAGAGCAGCACACAGGAGGTACTGCAGGGAGGCGGGTCTGCCTGGCCGCGAGCGCTCTGCTGCGGCCTGGCAGACACTTGCCTGCAGTCCCACAGGGAGGCCCCGCTTCGCATCTGAGGCACAGGGGGGAACGTGGTCCCTTCGGTTCCACGAGGGCGTGTGCAGCTGCCGCTCGGAGGAGGCAACAGTCCAGCGCCTCTGGTGTCCACAGGCATGACAGGTGAGGATGTTTTGAGAACACAGACTCTCTCCCAGGGGACTAAGTGTCCACATGTCCAGAACGTTCTGCCAACCGGTCGTTCTGTGAAATAGGGTGGATCACAGACTTACTGCCTAAATGTTTATTTATCCTCCTCAACAGTCCATCTGCTCGACTGAGACAATGAAACGTCACTTACCAGGAGGTGACCATCTGCTGGAAACTTCTAGAACGTGAGTGGATGGCACAGCTCTTGCCACTGGAGGCACGGATCTTCGGATAGTGGTCAAAGCTGTCCTGGTGAAAAGGTTGTTGAGGTGCGCCCTGGTGGAGTAGCGGTTAGGTCCACCACCTTTGGCCAAACACAGTCCACACGCCTCCCAGGGGCCCAAGTTCACATCCGGGGCCGGGGGGAAGCAAGCACGATGAACAACCAAACGAAATACATAGAGATGCTTCCTCTTCGCTCTTCCTGCCTGTCTGCCTGCTCCCTTAATTCCTGCCTGCACCTTCCCTTTAAAAAAAGAAGAGCGCCTCCCAGAGCCTCCCAGAGCCTCCCAGAATCTCCCAGCAGACACAGGGGACGGAGACAGACTTCATTCCTTCCAGAGGAGGAGAGGCCGAGCCGATAAGAATGATCCTCACAGTTGCTGGGCGGCGTCCTTGGCGGGACACCTGCTCCTTCTCCACCAAGAGCTGAGCAGCCCTGCTCATCCTGCCCCCAAAACATGCTCGGGGCACCAGGTCACCCCCCCCGGTGCCCACTGTCTGCTCCACTGGACATGGGTCTGCCAGGTGGCCAGCCAGGGTCTCTGCCAATCAGAGTCTCCAGTCTGGACCTCGGGCGAGCCTGCCTTGGACCCTGGCTCACCTGTCTCCTCTCTGCCTTCTCAGGAGCCCTGGGCTTTAGAGCCGGAGCTAGCACTTCTGTAAACATCCAGAGACGCACTGTTTCCTCTCAGTGCCCTCCCGAGACAGCCCGTGTGCCACAGTTCAACTGCCCTGGTGGCACAGAAGCAGGGACATGTGATACAGAAATGAATGTGTGTGGCTGTGTCCCCATCGGACTTTATTTATGGAAGTGGGGAGCTCCTGGAAGTGGGGAGCCCCTGGTAGTGGGCTTCCACAGGTCCGTCGGTCGCCCTATCCCCACTGGGTCCACAGGCTCAGCTGGGAGGGTGGGTGAAAGATCGGGGCTCCGAGTTTTCAATAGGAGCCTTGGAGATTGCTCATTAACCATGTAAATCTTCCCAAAGCACCATTGCTTTGATGGTGCCCATTTTACAGATGGGGACATGGAGACTGAGGCTTAGCACTTGCCCGAAATTCACACCGACAGTGACATCTGAGTTGCAGCCACGTCTCTGGGGTTGCGGAGCCCCTGACAATGTTGTCCACTGGGTGGGTCTGAGGAGCTGGGGCCTCCACAGGGAGACTCATGCAGCCTGGGAGTGGGACTGCAGCTCAGGATGGGTGTCCCCTCCCTGGCAGCTTCAAGGTGAGGGGCTGGGCCTGTGGAGCAGCTTCCTTCCAGGGCCCAGCTGCTGAGCCCGCTTTGCTGTGCACACTCTCCAGCATGCCTTTCCCTCTGCCCCCAGGTTAAGGACTCCTGGGTTGGTACGCAGCCTCCCAGGGCCTGGCTGGCCAGTGAGGGCAGATGGGAGCCCCCGTCCTGGGGACGGAGGCAGCAAGGAAGGCTTTGAGCTTCAAATACTGCACAGGCACACAGGTTTTCTGACTCCAGTTCTAACACCGAGCCCAGCAGGAGATCCCAGCACAACCTGCCAGAGCTGACAAGGGAGGAAACGGTGACAAATGCCACCCATAGGACCTAAACAGTGAAGCAGTATTTGCGGTGCCTGCTCCATCTTCCTGGGTGGGGTGGGCGGCTCCTGAACCACCAGGGGTCCCGCTGTTTCACACACGTGGCCCTGAGGCTCTCAGCAGGGCTGGCATCTGCACAGAGCCCAGGCTCTTTTGCGGGGTTACTGTAATTATTTGGGAGGACAGGGTCTGTCCCCTCACGGGAGGCGGGATCAGAGAGTATACCCATAGTAGGTGCTGGGGAGACAGGCGCAGCTGGGGCCCGGGAGGCGCCACCCGACTCTCAGCTCTTCCCTCAACCCCCGCCCCCACCGCGGCCCGGTCCAGAGTCACATCTGCTGGGCAACCAGACAGCAGGGACCTCTGCACGGGGCATGTGCGCTGTGGGTCCGCCACCGCCGGCAGGACGACAAGCAGGACTAATACATCCAAAGTCCACCTCAGGCGCCCCTGCGGACAGCACCACTTGTTCACAAGCTCTATGGGTCCAGAACCTTCTGCGGGGAACATCAGCCACATCAGCGGGAGCCTCTGAGGAGCCAGGTGGCCGCCTGCCCAGCAGTGGCCACCGAAGCAGGGCGCACATCTAGACCGATGCGGTGCCCAGGCCTCAGTGAGCAGCCTGCCCCGCAAGCGTCTGCCTGCCCGTCCCAGCCCCCGGCCGGTGGCGTCAGCTGCGGGGCCTGAGCTCCCTCCACAGATGCCCAGGCGTCCCTCAGAGGTCAGCAGCCTCTGGAAATAGGGCCAGGGAGGCCAAGGGGACACTTACTAACCCTCAGCCATGGACAAGGGTCTCTTTCTGGCTCCCACTGAGACCCTAGGGCAGGCTATTCAGCCCCCAAGTCACAATTTCCTCATCTGCAAAAAAAGACAGAGCGCCCTTAGAATACCTCGAGGTGAAAACCAATCAGACAAGTTCCACCGCCTGCTGGGAACATCGCGCATTAAGTCTGCAACCTGCTGCTGCTCAGGGAACAGGGCAGCGCGAGAGACCCAGGCAGCATCTCTCCACCAACTGCAGGCCCGTCTGGTCTTCTCTGCTTCGCTGCCCTCTGACCCCAGCAGGCTCCGGAGGACAAGGCAGCGGTGCAGAGACACATCCGCGGATCTCGCCCTTCTTCTCAGGGGCCTGGGTCCAGGCTGGACTTTGGGGCACCCGCTACCTGGCTGAGGCTGCAGCAGGCGGGGAGACACACCCCCGCACCCCACAAGGAAGGCTTGGAGCAGCGGTGTTTGCCTGAGAACAGCCCGATCTGAGGCCTGGGCCTCTGAGACAGCCCTGAGGGCTCCAGGCCTGGTGTTTTCGGCCCAGCAGCACTCTCCGGTCCTGCCCTCCTTCATGCACACAGGCTCTTCATGCTCCCTCCCAGGACCCCCCCAGACAGGCCACTCCCTTCATTCTCTGCACCCCCAGCCCCGCAGCTCAGCTGGGATCTTACCTAAAGGCCTCCTCTTCGCCTTCCCCTTCTCCTTTTTTAACTTCTTCAGTTCCTGGGCTGCCTGTCGGAGGGACTGTTTACCGCCATAAACCACAACACAATTCCATAAATATGTTATTTATCCTTCCTATTATTATTCCCTCTTATTTATTTCTGAAACTCTATTATTAAATCTGTAAAGTGTTCGGTGATACACTGGCAACGAAAGACACTATATAAAGGCAAGTTTATTATTATTATTACTCTGTGATTAAAACAAGGAAGAAAAATGAACCGTGTTAAATCACACCAATTCCCTTTTCCCGCAGCAGGGCCCCGCTTGACCGTGAAGGACAGGCCCCCAGGGCCCTGGCTGGGTGGAGGCTTTCCGCCCGCTGGCTGTGCTCCCAGGCTGGTTCTTTTCACTGGGGCTCTCGGTGACACTTGGGAAAACCACAGTTTGCAGGAGGCTCTGTCGCCGGATGGAGTTTGTTCTGGGCAAAGTGAAAGCGATTCCGTTTGCAATCTTACTTTTCACATCAGTCACCGCTGGTGACATGAACAGGTAATGGAAGTGCCCAGGAATGCTGCATTTTATTTCCACTCGGCAGCATTTCTCTTGCAGGGGAAACATAAATTCGGCCGATTTTTGTGCAGATTTTGCAAAATCGGTCTCTCTTTCCAGCTCTGTCTGTGCACTGGATGCAGGGACGTGGGGATGGCTCTGCCCCGTGACAAGAGGTGGCCCGATTCCAGGAGAGACACCTGCTCGGGCTGCTGGGCTGGGGTGCTCTCTGCCTCTCCCACATGACCCATCCTCTAGGGCTGCGGTTCTCGAAGTGTGCTTCCCCCAGGCCAGCAGCAGCCAGGAGCTCCTTAGAAATGTGGATCCCCATGCCCTAGAGCCACTGAATCCGACCTTCTGGGTTGGGGCCTGGAGATCTACAGGTGATTCCACAGCCAGCATGGGAGAATCACAGCTTAAGCGCATCCACAGCTTACACGTGCCTGCCAGCAGCTTCACGCAGGGACTCACTGGAAACGCAGGATCAAAACTCTCCCAGACCTACTGAGTCAGAATCAGCATTTTCGTCAGCTTCTCAGGCATTTCCTTCATCCATTAAAGTTTAAGGTGCACCTGCAGTTTTTGCAGATTCCCGGTCTGTTGAGGTCTGGTGGACGGGGCACGGCAGAGGCTGCTGGGCGCAGACACGGTGGACAGGAGCGCTGGGGCGTCTGGGAGTTGAATGTCTGGGGCTTCATTAGCAGCACAGACTATTGAATCTGCCTCGAACTCTCCCCGTGTCTGAAAGACAAAAGTCATCTCCATGGGCTGAGTCTGGAATGTCTGACTCCTGAAGAACCAAACTGACATCTTGTCATCGATGTCAAATCTCTGTGACATTGTCACCGAGAGGAAGCATGGCAGAGCATAGGACTGGATTATTTAGTGATGGCCTTCAGATCATTTTACATAGTATGAGATGTCACCAATCCAGGGAGCGCACCGTCACCAGACTGGGGCTGTTGCCGTGGAAACCACTGGGATGAGCATTGAGGCGGGAACGTGGGACCTTGCGCCCGCGCTGAACTGGTGTGGCAGGAGGCCAGTCGCCCCGCTTTTCCGTAGCTGGCCCCACTCCCCACAGTGGGACTCCATGAATTGTTGAGTCGATGTGTGTATGGGGGAGGAAGGGTTTCCCATCTACCCCAGCTCTTTTAATTCCTGTTCTGCCCCAGGCACAGCGTTTCTCACATTCTTTTCTCCTGCCCACGAGGAAGGAATCATGGGCCCCCTTTTATGAAAGCAAGAATGGAGGGACAGAGGTTGGGAAATGTACATACGGTCACACAGTGACTGAATCAGACTCGGACCCAGATCGGGGAGCTTTCAAAGCCTGCTGGGGCCTGTAACACTAGGCCAGACGATCATGATTCTATCCTGCCTCAGTTTACCCAGGTAGGAAACGGGGAGATGGAGGCCCACTTTCGTTCTCCTTCCTAGACTAGTTATGAAAAGGAGACTTTCTACTTCTTCAGGTTTCCCAAGTCGGCTGGGAAGAGGCGCCCCTCCCAGCCCCTGGCGGCCCAGGGTGCTTCTGGCCGAGGCTAAGCTGCAGCTTTGTCCATCCCAGGCCTCCCTGGTCACCAACCCCGGGGGGCGCCACGGCCGCCTCTCCCCAGAGACGCAACAGCAGGTTGGGTGGAAGGGAGTTGGTGGCTTCAAGTTCATCTGCAAACTTTCTGCCTTTGCATAAGAACTATTAGCCGCCGTGACACAGGGAGGATGAAGGACGGTGATGAATCGTGCCTCTAAATTACCTCAGGATGACACCGCTTGATTAAGCTAAGTACTCTCGGTGGCACCTCAGCAGGCAATTGCTCATTTATTTATCTTAGAAGAACTGATGTTTGCACCTCGACGTGTCTCCATAAACTCCAAAAGCTTCCCAGCTCAGACCGGCCTGGACACAGCCCAGGGGGAGGGGTCTGGACACAGCCCTGCGGAAGGGACCTTTCGCTTCCTCGGAATGACTCCCAGCTCAGCCCCTCTGGTGGGGACCAGGGGTAGCTCCCTAGCGGCTGGCCTTTGATCCGGTCACCTGCCCCACACAAAAAGCCCTCCTCCTGGCAGTGTGAGCACCCTGGGGTGCAGGGCTGGGCTGGGGGCCTTGAGGAGTCAGCTCCAAGGTCTCCATGACCTTCCTTGTGACTCAGAGGGGACAAATCAGGCTGGGAAAGCACAGTTCTGAGCCAACTGCTTCTGGAAGCCAGCTTAGACTCCAGATGGGCATTTCTGGAGAGGACCCACCCCCCAGGTCCCCTGGTAGTGGGAGCTGCTTCCTCCGCTATCCCAGCTGAGGGAAGCCACAGCAGATCACTGACCTTGAACCAGACACGGAACACGGTTCAATGCACCCTGCCTTCCCCACTCAGTCCTGAAGGTGCCAGCATCCCTCTGGGTTCTGCTCGGCCTCCCCCACTGCTGTGACATCACAGGGGCTCAGGGCTGGAAGGGGTCAGACACCTCAAGGGGCCGCATCCCAAGCCAGGGAAGAGATTGCTGGGGCTCAGAGGCGTTTAAAACTCAGGTCGTGGAGATGGTGGTGGAGGTATTGTGTCCCAACCAATCCCAGGGAGAAGCAGGCTCCTCTTGGCCTAGGGGAGGCCCTGCGGATGCACCAACCCCTGGGAACCAACATCTCAGGAACCGGCCCACACACACCTTCAGGTATGTGCTCATCCATTCATTTGTTCGCTCATTCTTTCAGCGTCTTTGTGCCCCACTGGGGCCAGACCCAAGAGGCACAGGAGATTGCACCCTAAAAGGGTCACATGCTAAGGAACCCACTCTGAATCACAGACTAAACCCAGGAAAGTTACCAACTGCCTGAGAAAGACCTGACAGGGCCCTAGGGTTTGCTGAATGAATGAATGAACAAATGAATGAACGAGTGAACAAATGAATAAATGAATGAACAAATGAGTTAATGAACAGACGAATGCATAAATGAACAAACGAAAGAAGGAATGAACAAGTGAATGAATGAAAGAACGAACAAATGAATTAATGAACAGACAAATGAATAAAGGAACAAACGAAAGAAGGAATGAACAAGTGAACGAATGAACGAACGAGTGAATGAATGAATGAGTAAATGAACAAATGCGTGAACAAATGAATGAATGAATGAATGACGAAGAAGCAGTGGGAAGCACAGGACCAGGAAGTCGGGGAGGGGCCTTGCCTGGGAACTAGGCTGAAGTCCATGCCCCCACGACCAGCCCAGCAACCCAGCTCTTGGCGCTCGCCCCCTTGCTGACCCTGGAAGGGGCTTTCCAGCACTCGGTCTTCTCCCACCTGAGACCCGAGTCTCTCCCTCAGCCGCCCCACTGGCCCTGCTCCACGCCACTTCAGCGCAACTCCAGATTCACCGAGGGGTCATTTATTTCCTCCCTGCAACGTCTAGGCTGTCGGAGTCTGCAGTGAGCGATGAGGCTGCGGGACCCTCAGTTTCTCACGGGCCATATTTCAATCCTGCGCCTCTGGAGCAGGCTGCCACGGGCTGCCAGGATGTTCCCCAGCCCCGCTGGGCTCCTCAGCCTGGAAGTGCAAGAACAGGGGCTGGATCCCCAGGAAACGGGGGTGTCCTCTTCGGAGTTCAGAAAGAGGAGCCCCTCCTGGCTGGGGCCTGGGAAGAGAGCCTCTGTGCAGGAGTCCTGGCTCCGATCGACCCTCTCCTCTGGGGATCAGGGCCTTGCTGATGATCAGGGAACTGTCTCTCCCACTGGGGCCTCTTTGGGGGAGAAACAGATGAAAAGGGCAACTCTGTCCCCCATTTGCCTCCAAGTTTGCAGTCCCGCCTGACCCTTCTTGGCCCCCTGTTGCGTCCTTTGTCCCCACCCCCTTTCACACCCTCTTCAGACCTCCTCACTTATGCACGCCCACCTGCAAAAGTCGCCAAGTGTTCCCAGCCCCTGCGAGCAGCAGATACAAAATGACAGAGCGACTTGGCGCAGCGGTAACAAATTGTCCGCATTATAGCACTTTACATCTTGATATCCATTCTTCTCAAAGGGCTTATCTGTAGACCGACTGAATTCACACTGGGAGGCTGAGAAAAGAGCTGTCATATAATAGATGGGGTCTCCCGGAAAATGAACATTTACAAATGGCTGTAGCATTTACTTAAAATGTCATGCCAATTGCTTGCTGTTGTCTTTATGCGATGAGATTGATTTTACTGCTCCCAGGAGTCCTCGGCCTTGATGGGTAATTTTTAATGCAGCGCAGAGATGCGTTCTGTGTTTAATCTATAAACATAGCACACAAAGGCGAGGGCTCTGTAAGGTGCAGGCTTGGAGCTGTCTCAGCCCCGATATATATATATATATTTTTTTTTTTTTGTGAGTGGGGGGCTCCTTTTTTCTCCTCCTCCCTCCTCTGGAAGAAGTTGGACCTGGGCTGGGCTGAGCTGATCTTATTCATGTATTCAAATATATGTAGATGTATGCATTTTGTTTAACAAGCTAATTCATTTGCCAGGCCAGGCATTAGGGGTTTTCACAGTGTAATCGCCACACTGGCTTCTCCCTCCACAGGACGATGCCCTGGGGTTTTACTTGGGAGAGTTTGTAGCGGTGGATCCTAGTGGGGTGGAGGGAGGACAATGGCTCTCCTGCAAGAAATGACTTTCAGGTTTTCTCAAGAGGAGACCAGGCCCTCTCCCAGCCCCTAGAAGCCTCAGAAAGTGGGCTCATGGTGGATGATTTCTTAGGGAGTGCATTTCTCCCCTGAACCCCTAAATGCCACCACTTTTCCTCCCTGATCCGGAAAGTGGTGATAACCATTCTTTGACAGCCCCAGATGGGGAACATGATGCCTCTCCTGTCCAGTGTCCCCGCAGAACACAATCAACTCCTGTCCCCTGTCCCGTGCCCTGTTGCCCTGTTCCTGCTGAGTTTTGCTTCCTCCTCAAGGGAGAGGCGAGGAGCTGCCAAGGCAGACGGTTCTCTTCGATGGCACCCGATTCCCCTCCAGTGTCCCCGGGAAACTTTTCCTTTCCACTGCACTTAGGAACCTTGGGCTGCATCTGTGCAGGACAGCATTTGCGTCCAAGTCGTCCTGTTTGCAGGTCTGGGTAAGATCTGAGTCGACTTTCAAGGCCGTTCCTCCTTCCGCCGAGGAGTTGGCAGCATCTGGCTGCCTCTCATCATTAATGATAATAATCACGCCTCACCTTGGTGCCTGTTCTGCAGGCGAGCTTGCTCGTGCATCACGCTCCCGGATCAGGGACACACGCAGGGGCGTAGGCATTGCCTGGGTTCTTTCATTCAATGAATAGTTACTGAGCACCTACTAGGAGCCAGGGGTTCTGCTAGCGGCTAGGAAAAGACCAGAAGCCCAGGAGACAGGGACTATGCATGACTGTCTCATTCTGGTCCTGCCACGCCTGAGCCCAGAGGTGGATTGTTGCCAGGCGCTGGGGGAGCTGGCGGAAGGGATTCAGGGCAGACTTCCTGGAGGAAGGGCCATAAAGCAAGGCCTGAGGGGCGACCAGGAACTGGCCCTGCTGGGTTTTCAGAAGAGTGAAGGAAGAACAGAAACAGATTGTCTCTCAGGGTGGGGACAGTAATCTCTAAGACACTGGAGCTCAGAGAGGGCAAGGCATCCCACATCACACAGTCTGCGAGCGAGTGTGAGGCCGTCTTTAACCACCTGGCTTTAGGTTTTAAAATTGCTTCTGGCAATTTTACAGGTGGGCGAGCTGAGGCCCTGGTCAAGCAAACATTCGCCCACTGGCGGATGACCCTCAATGGGCCAGGCCGTTTTTCTGTGGCAAAGGATCGTTTCTCAGATTAGAAACAGCTGCGGTTATCAATGCTGGTCTGAAAAAAAAATTATTAGACAGAATCTAAATAATGATTTAGATTAATCATCTGCAAATGACCCTCAGCAGAGACAAGGAAATAATACGAAAAAAGCCAATGTGTTCAAAGTATAATGAATGACTTAGATGCAGGACCGAACATGTTTATGTCCAATCAATGGCTGAAGGAAGGAGCGCCTTCTCCCTCCACGGAATTGCCAGCCTCGCCCATGTTCTCGGTCACGTGTGGAGCCCTCGGTCAGGTCCAGAATTACATGCAAAGGAGGGTCAACGAGTTGCCTCATCGGACCCTAGAGCCAAGAGGGAAGGCGCTTGAAGATTTGATGTCTGGTGAGGACCAGATTCCTGGTTCATAGCCCGTGTGTCCTCATATGGCAGAAGGGACAAGGGAGGGGACCTAGGTCTCTTTTATAAGGCCATTAACGCCGTGTATGGCAGCTCCATCCTCATGACCTAATCACCTCCCAGTGGCTCCTGGCTCCGGCACCTCCTGTCGTCACATAGGGGTTTAGGATTTCCTCTGGATTTAGGGGGCACGAACATTCAGTCTAGAGCAGATGGGTCTACACTGTGGGAAGAGAGTAAGAACTAGGAGGAGGAGTGTTCGATTCTTCTGTCCCGGTCAAGTCTTGAAATTGTATCTGCAGGCACTACCTTGAAAAGTCCCCTCCCACTGGTTCAGGGGACCTGTTACCCTGGCAACCCTGCTGCCAGGGCAGCTGGAGCTCCAGCCCCGGGCAGGCTGGGGGAGCCAGGCAGCAGCGGAAGGCAGGCCAGCGGGGTGCTCCGCGTTGGATGCTGACTGCTCCGGGGATCTGTGGCTGGGTCACCACTCCGCTGACTCCAAACGCAGCAGCTTGAAGCAGTGATGGCTTCGTTGCCACAGTGGGAACCTGTCTCTGTCCTCTGATGTCCGAGCCTCAGCCGGGCGGACTCGGGGATGGACAAGGACAGCTCTACAGATTGCGGCTGCTGTCATCTGGAAGCGTCTTCGCTCACAAGCCTGGTGCTAACACGGGCTGTCGGCTGGGACGAGGCGGGGCTGCCTGCCGCGCCCCCACGAGGTCTCTGCACCACCGGATAGTTGGTCTTCCCTGAGAAGCGTCTGCAGGAGTGCCAGGTGGCGGCATGGGCTTTTTAGGGTTTCGACTCAGAAGACACTTGCCACCCACCTCGTCCCTGTCACCTGCCTATACTCCGCCGGTCACAGCAGCCAGAGAGGTCCTTGAAGGTTCTGGGGTGGGTGAGCGTGTCACGATCCACTTGGAAGAAGGGCCCCTGAGTGGGAGTGATTCCTGGGACCATCTTTGCAAAGAGCAGTCTGCACGTGGACAGTGCCTAAGCATCCTAGCCAGATGACACTCTTGAAAACCGACTCACTGAGCACCCGCTGCATGCAAGCTCTGTGCTGGGGGGGCTCCCGTGTACCTGGCTGGAGCTCTGCAGGGACGGGCTGGTGTGGGGGGCAGGGTTTCCCTGGCTGCCAGCCCATCCCCCAGAGCAGCTGCCACCCCCAGCAAGGGCAGGTGCAGGCTCCTAATGCTGCCTCAACACCCCAGGGTCTCGCTGAACCTGTGTTCCTCCCGCAAGGCCTGAGCACGTGCAGCCCCCAGTGCCCAGGAGGAAGAGAAATGTGTCTGCAGCCTCCCTGAGCCAGGTCTGGTCTCAGCCTCTCACTTGCCCCTCTCACAGAGCCCAACACTAACCCCCTTGCCCCACCCCCCAGTCACCCCTGCTGCTCCTTCCTTCCCCTTCCCCCTGCACAGAAACTGTTCCTAGGGTCTGCCTGGCCAGCCCCCACCCCTCTCTGCGGTGGGCTGCATCCTGGGAAGGGTGCTGGATTTTGCTTCTCCCCTGGACACCTGGATTTCTGACCTGAAATGGCCATCTTTATTTTGAATGCACCCCTGTGAACTCTCCCAGGCCTCCCAGAGGCCCCAGTACTTGAATACAACCAATCACGGGCAGCTCAGCCCCACCCATGCCATCTGCAAACAGTTGTCCCCCTCAGGAAGTTCTGCAATCTCATTCTCAACAAAAACTCATCTCTAGATCCTACTGTGATGAAAGTGCCTCCCTCAGCCCAGCAAAATAATTGTGGATTAAGGGATCTCCCCAGGCAGTGTTTATATATAAATAGGGAGGCTTTTTAAAAGTTAATTGTGGTGGTGGATGATGGCAGGGACTTCCCAGAGAGAGCTGGGATGGTTTTAATGAAACAAGCAAGGGTTGGGAACCCCTGGGGAAGAAGGGGTCCTGCAGCTAGAGGACAGTCAGGCCAAGAGGGGACTTGGTGGGGGCGGGAGGTCCAGTACAGGACCCAGGAGAGCTGTTTAGGAAATGTGGCTTCAGACAGGAAAGGGACCTCTTGGAAGCGGCTCACCAGCTCCACAGCAGGCTCCACCAGGGAGAGGCACAAGAGAAGGTCAGTACAAAGCTGTCAGCATTCCAGGGGTGGAGAGAGGCCAAGAGGGCTCCAGGGAAGTGACTGAGAGGTGACCTCTGGGGCCCAGTGTCAACAGCAGAAGCCAACCTGGAGCGTTCCTGGCTCCTGCAGAAAAGGAATTGATACTCCAGAAAACTTAGGTGGAAAGGGACAGAGCTCAGACGTGACTGGAGGGTAGGCCCTGAGGGCTTGTGACAATAAAGCTGTAGCCTTCCTTCTTCCTCCCTCCCCCTTCCTTTCCTCCTCCTCTCCATCTTT
>RJWH01006759.1:0-49492 GCA_004363575.1 Solenodon paradoxus
AAGACTACCATTCATTTAAGGCCTTGTTAGGACTTTGTCAGTTGCTCTGAATCTATCTTATAGAGCAGGAGACAGCCAAGCTCCTGTCCTTCACTTGCTGCATTTCTCTAAAACAGTCGCCCTTGGTAGTCCATATGCACTGACATTTTGGATGTGGCCAGGCCTGTTATTTTGTAGAATTCACCTCAGTCGGGGCTGTTCTGATTCTGTCATGATTAGGTTCAGGTTACGCACTTTTGCCAGGGAATATCAAAGTGACACAACATTCTTTACGCATCTTATCAGAAGGCACCCAATGTCCATTTAATTCTAATTTATCCCATTATCAGCAAAGTGAATTTGATAACTTGGTTAAGGTGGTATCTGCCAGTTTCTCCCTTCTGAAGTTAGTGCTTTACCCTCTAAAATGCGTAAGAACATAAGAAGTAGGTATAACCCACTTTGGGACTAGATAAATGTTCTCTTACTCACTTTCCCACATCCGTTTCAGCTTCCATGTGATTCATGCCTGGCAAAGAGGATTGACAAAAGACGCTCCTCTCTTTCGCTCATTCCTTCGTCGACCTGGCATCTAGAAGAGCCATCCCTTCTTCCCCATTTAGTTACGTGTTCCCCATCCCTGTGGACATGTGAGTTTGCACTTTATAACCCTGTACTGCCCCTACCTTCAGGATGATCGTGGATGGAGGACTGTTTTCACTTTACAGTGCTGTGGAAGCAATCGTACTCAGTAGAAGCCGAACTTTGAATAGTGACTCTGTTTTTTTAAAGGAAGCGAGCAAGGGCAGGCAGGGAGAGAGAGGAGGAAGCACTTTCTTTTTTATTTCGTTGTGCAGCTCGCTTGTTCCCACACACACACTCGAATGCGAGCCTGTGGGATATATGTGGACTGCGCTCAGCCAGAGGGAGTGAACCCAACTGCTACTCCACGACCGATTTTGAATCTTGACCCTCCCGGGCTAGCCATGTTGCGCTGCCAGCCGTGTTGGATGTTCCAAGTTGTGTTTTTACATCCCCGCCTGTCTGTAAAGTGCCCGTCTGTGTCTCCTGCTTATGGTGAGAAGAGGAGGAAGGCATCACGCTTGCGAAGAAACGCCATGGAATGGCCCAACCCAGGCTGATGTCAGAGTCTGGAGTGTGGAAGGTCAGCCAAACTGAGCAATGGCGTCGAGTGGGTTAGATTATCAATGCGTTTTCATTACGGGGTCTTTTCAACATATGAGGGGCTTAGTGGACACTGGCATAAGTAACAGAGCGCCTGTGTTTATCTGATGCCAAGATGCCTCTGTCTTATGCTGACCCGCCTCCTCCTTTGTTGAAACACCACCCGGCTCTCCCCCTTTCCTGACTTTTGAAGCTAGTATGTGTTGCAGTTGTTTGTCTCACAATAACAAATACCAGGCAGAAGGCGGAAGGGTGGAAGGAGAGGATGGCGGACCAGCAGGGAGACTGAAGGTGGGTTGGGGAAGGAGGGGAGTGACTTAACCACCTGAGAGGGAAGATGGGGAGGACAGGTGCAGGGGGACCATCTCGGGATGAGTTTATTGGAAACAGAAAGCGATGCTCCCTCTGCCTCAGATTCCCGTCAGCACCCTGCTGGCCCTGTCAAGTCTGCCTGGAGAAGACCCTCATTGCAGACCTTCCCAGGGGCCAAGGAGCAGGCTGCCAGCTGCTGCAGACAGCTGGGCTGCTTTTAGAAAGACTGCAAGCAGGGAACCATCACAAGCAAGACCCGACCGGACTCCAGCAGAGACCCAGCTGCCCTCCCTGCTGTGAGTCACAACCCTGGGGGACGTCTGGCAAGAGTCCTCAGAATGGGAGCTGTGCTGCCCTGTGACCCGGCCCCTGACCTGGCCTCTGAGGGCCACCTCTCCCAGGATTTGATCCCACATGTGCAGAAACACAGGTGCCAACATGACCCTCATCCCGTGTGCAGCCACCCAGTCTGATCATGTCGCCACGAGGCGTCCATGCTGCACTCTTTCCCGCTGCCCAGGAACCAAGCCAGCCTGTGATGGGTGGCCCGCTCGAGGGTCACGAGAAGGATTGTTTATCGACCTGCGTGGGTGAAATAACCATGTGGAAAATAGTGAAGTCTGCGAAGAGGCCAGCTGAGTGGCCCCATGCTGCAGGGGACGAACTGCCAGTCACCCCTCGCTGTTCACACTTTTGCATTAGCTAAGCATCCAGGAAAAGCAACTCCATTTAGCATCTTTGCCTGGCAGGCTGTCACAGGACCCCCTGCGGACCATCAGTAGGCGCTAGTCTGAATGCATTCTCCTCCTTCCCACCAGGCAGCCTCCTCTTCCTCCTCTGAGCCCAGCCTCCCAGCTCTCTGGCTCCTGAAGCCCTCAGGGCCTCTCCGCAGCCAGGCAGTGGCTGTCCCATGTTACAGTTCTCCTGCTGGGCTGTCTCCCACGACACTGCCTGTCCACCCAAGAAGAAGGAAGGGACTGCAGGATGACACAGGCCAGCTCCCGTCACTACCTGGGGCTGCAGGGCAAAATCAGGTACACAGAGTTACACTCCCTCCAGAGGCTCAGACCTTTCCTTATTTCTCTCAGCTCCTTGGAGCCCTTTCTCTGCTTCCCTGCTTCCTGTCATGTGGCCACCTTCCCTCTGTGTCTCTGTATCTCTTGTCACAAGATTGGGGGCTCTCCCTGGCCATGATGAGCTCATCTCCAAATTGCAATTACCTTTGCACAGACCCCGTCCAGATGAGTCCTGCCCTCTAGACCCCACCAATGTGGGCTGGGGTCGCTGTTCAGTCCATTAACATCACACCCAGACCCCAGGCCTGCCCCGTCCCTCCCCGCCCACACCTCACCCTTCTCGCCCTTTCTGGAGCATGCCCTTATCTCAGGGCCTCTTGGGCTGTTTCCCGTGTTAGCAGCTCGATGCCCCCAGGAGCTTCCCTGTCTGGGCTTTGCTCTGAGTGGCCTTGGCCTTCTTCCCTGGCCCTGTACCCCTGGGACTGGCTGATACCAGAGCACATTCCCTTAGGAACCCCAGTGAGTGTTTGATTGAAGCCTTCTCACCCTGCTGGACTCAGTGAATGTGGCCGATGAGCTAAGGGTGCCTGAGGGGCACAGAGGGCGGCTCCAGAGACACCGTTCTCAGTAGAGCTGGTTCAGCTTGGAGGCCTGTGTCAGGCAGGGCGAGCCTGGTCCTGACCCAGAGTCCCAGGTCCTATGTGCCATGACCTGAGCCATGCTGAGAACCGTCACCTCCAGGGTGTGGGGCCCTACCACAGCACCTGGAGAGAGGGTTCCCCAGCAGAGGACAACTCCTTGTGGAACCTGCTGCTGCCAGGGGCTGGAATGTCAGCAGGGTGGGGACCAGAGCTGAGCGGGGACTGGCCTGGCCCGCTGTGAGGAGACAGTGTGGGGGCAGGTCTACCTCCAGGGGTCAGGAAGCATCTGTCCCTCGGGGGCCTGGGCTTGGACCTGGCCAGCGTCTCCCTCGGGTCCCAGACAACCTACATGGGCAGCAGCCCTCCACCCAGGCCTGGTGCGTCCCTGCAGTCACAGGTGTCCCGGGGAGCTGGTTGTCTCCCGCCACCGAGTCCACCAAGTTTAGAAGCTGCTCCGCTCAGCTGGGAGTCGATGGGCTGGGAGCCTATTTTGCAGCCGTGAGTGAGCAGGCCATTATCAGGATTCAGATGCCCATGCCCTGGGTGTGGGGGACCTTGGAGCCCGCTCTGCGCTCAAGTGGAGGTTTTGAGAACATCCTCAGCTGAAGCAGGTTCCTGTACAGAGCCAGATTGCTTAATGCTGGAACCTGCCGATAAGATGCCATGCGTGAGGCCGGAGGACGGGACAGGTGCTCAGGAGGACAATTCCTGGCCGCTGAGTGCCTGGAGCCATCTTCTGGGGGCTGATAGCTCAGATTCTGCCCAGGACCTGACCAGGGAGCATAAGCTCCAGGGAGGCTAGAGGTGGGGGAGCACTTTCCAACAATTGTCTGAAAATAGAAGGGCGGCTCACAAGGAAATGAGGTCCCCCCGCCCAAGCGAGCAAGTATGAGCAGGAAGGCAGATCACAGGAAGGGACTCTATATCTCTGACCTGTTTCCCAGCTGCTGGTGTCCCAGCTGTATGGAGAAATGTCCAAGCAGGCAGACATGCACGCTGACCCCACACCTTTCTCCTGAATGAGAAGGAACAGGGCCCTCAGAGGAAGGCACATCCGCCTCCAGCATCTAGAAGGGGGATGGTCAGAGTGGACCCTGCACCGCCCCCCCTGCCCTCCATGCCCCAGGCTTCTCCCCAGGAGGGTGAGGGGTGATCCTGCCTCCCCCATGGGGACACACAGGTTCTTCCCAAGCCAAGGGGGGCATTTTCTGGGGACTGATACTACCCCCTCCAAAAAGTATCTGAGGGAGAACAACCAAGACGAACAAGAAAATTAAATAAAGTGCTTCTTCCTCCACTCAAAAAAAGAAAAAAAAAAAGCTTATGACAGGGCTGTCTATCAAGGTCACTGGGACCGGCCTGCACAGGTCACAGTCACTTGGAGTGGAGTCCTCGGACAGTCCTGCAAGGGGCCGGGCCCTCTGTTTTACTTCGTGATGTCGTTGTGTGGCTTTGAGTAGGTGACACACACAGCATCCTACAGTTGAAAGAACAGCCGGGGTCCCAGGTGCCCCTTCACTGGACTGTTTCTCTCCCCCACCCGGAGCATGTGCTTACTTCCCTGCCAGTACAGTACGTGGAGCCCCCGTTAGAGGGCCTCTGGCCTTTTTTCAGCAACCCCTCTTATCTAGCTGTTTCCTAGTGAGGACTACTTGTGGTTTCCTTTGTAATTACAGCCCATGCCTCAGGGCTGGGCTTCTGACACCCCAATCCCACATGCAAACAGCGTCTCTGGCACAGGCTTCCCGAAGTCTGGTTGCTGGGTCCCAGACAATAGCTCCGAGGTAAGTACAGCAAAAGCTGCCAGATCCCCTCACACCCCTCAGCAGTGATTCCCACCGGATCCCCTTGCGCCCCTCAGCAGTGCACTCTGAGCAGAGGCTGTGGTCTGATTTTGGATTCCAACACATGGGGATGGAGTCCCACGTCACTTAAGGTGCATTCTCTCCCAGAACACCTGGTCTGTGCTGTCATTTAAACCTCTTCCAGGGAGCTCTCTGTAGTCTTTGTCTCTTTCCTCCATATTTCTAGGAGCTCTTTGCATATTAGGAAATAGTCCTTGTGATATGGTTGCAAGTATTTTTTCGCAGTATATCCTTCATTGTGATTCGTTATGGTGATTTTGCCTTGAATTTTTTATATGGTGTCTGAATTTTTAATCATGGTTAGAAAACACATTTCTCATTCCCAAGTTATAACAGAAAACACTCATGTTTTCTTCACTACTTCCATGATTTAAAAAATTTGTTATCGTGGTAAACAATACATAACATGACATTTGCCATTTTAATCATTTTTAATAGTAGACAGTGGCATCAAGCACATTCACATCAGTACTGTCTCCAGAACATTTTAATCACTTACTGGTTTCTTTCTTTTCTTTTAAAGGAAAGATGCAGACAGGAATGAAGATGAGCAGAGGCAGGCAAGCAGGAATAGAGAGGAGGAAGAAGCGCTTTGTTTATTCTAGTTAGTTGTTCAACTTGGTTGTTCCTCCCCGCCAGCCCCCGTCCCCCATATCGAACCAGGGACCCAGGAATATGCATGTGGACTGGGCCCAGGGTGTAAAAGACTGCTAGGCCACCAGGGTGTGCCACTCGTTCCTTTTTTAAAAATATTAAATCTTCTCTCTTTAAAAAAAATAAAAATATATGGTTTATGGTGAGGACAAACTATGGACACCACTTTATCTTTTTCTATACTATTTATTAAAAAGCGCATCGTCGTTCTATTTTATAAAGCCTGTTTTGAAAGTGATTTGCTCAGACTCAGGGGAAATGGAGAGAAGACTCCAGGTCTCCCCCATCAAGTGTTACCTGCACCTCTCACTCCCACCTAACGCCAGCCTCTCCACATCCTGCTTTCAAGAGTTTATGGAGAATAATTAGTGTCACTCCTAGGATCCAAAAACTAGCACGGAGACACTGACACCGAGTAAGGGGAATGACACTCAGGAGAAATCGAATCGTCTGGACCCTGGGCAACAGCATCTGAGGACAGGTACTGTGAGGAGAAAGGGAACCCTCAAACCCCAGGGACCATTCCAGAAGGTCAGAGGGTGGGCCACTGCTGATGTGTGCAGGGTGATGGCACCATCAGCAGGCGGACAGCACTAACGCTCAGGAGGCGGCCCACTGCTTATTTCCCAAGATACACCCAAAGGCCTGGAACCTGAGAACCCCTCTCACCCTGCGGGCGCCTTGGCCTGCTCCCGGGCTTTGTTTTGAACTAAAGTTTGAAAGGAGGATCGTGAAAGCAGCCAGGGCTCAGTCTCCCATTCTGGTGCTGTGGAGGGCCCCTATGCTATAAATGATAGCTGCTCCAGCTTTGACTGTGACAAGAGGGGGCTCCATTCCCCTGACCTGAGGCCAAGCCACCCTGCACTCATCAGGCCTGCCTTTGCTGGGTTTTTCTGTGCAACAGTGGCAGGGGCTTTGGGAGCACCCCTGAGATCCTGGAGTCCCAGCACAGAGGCTGAGAGTCAAAGTCATTCATCATTGTTGTCTTTCCTATGGATGATGCATTCTCTTTATCCATTCTTGGTCAAAAATGGGAAATCAAGACAGCTGGTGGGGTCTGTCGCACCTCTCCCCCTGTTGGCCTCTGAATGAGTCCGGCCCATGTCCTCTGATGATGAAGTCACCAGCTCTGTCCTGGCGTTCACATCCAAGCCCTTGCCCCCAGAGAGCCAGGGCCTCCTGAGGACTCCGAGTTGACCGCGAGGCACGCAGGCTCTGGGTGTGTGGTCCTGGGAGGAGCCGCCCTTCCCCGGCCCCGCCCCTCCCCGGCCCCGCCCTCCGGCCCCGCGCCAGACGTAGACAGGTAGAGGGAGGGGGACCGGGGCGGGGCGCTAGCGTGTTGGGCGGGGATTCGTGACGCGAGGGGGGCGGAGCGATGGTTGAGCGGAGGTGACGGGGCCTCGGGGAGTGCGCGCGGAGGGCGGGCCCGATGTGGGCGGGGCTGCGTGCGCGCCGACGTTGATCCCGGAAGCGCAGTCGGGTGCGGGAGCCGGGCAGGCGGGCTGGCGGGCGGCGGGACTTGTTGTTCTTCGCTGAATAGCCCACGAGCGCGCGGCGGGGGCGGCGGCCGAGGGGCGCGCGAGCGCGAGGATAGCGCGAGGACAGCGCGTGGCCGCGAGGAGCCGCCGCGCGACCGCGACCCGGGCGACGCCAGGTGAGGGTCGCGGGGCGGGCCGGGGGCGGCGGGCGCGGCGGGCTGGGGTCTCTGAGGCCTCGCCGCGCCGCGCCCTTCCGAGCTGGCGGAAAGTTGTGCAGGACCCCGAGAAGCCCGGCCGGCCGCGCACCTGTCGTCAGGAGTGCCTGCCGGACCGCGCCGCACGAGCTGGGGTCTCGTCCCTCCGGATCAGAGAGGGCTGCGGTGTCGCCCCGCGGTGCCACGTGGGCTCGGGGCCCCTGTTCTGCTGTCCGGGCTAGTCTCTAGAGGTCCCGGGGCGGGAAGGCGGGAGGAAAATAAAGCACCACGTGCAGAGCCGTGCGGGGCAGCGCTCACCTGGCTGTGGGCGCCGCCCAGGCCTCGCCCCTGGCCACCTCCACTGGTCGAGCCCCCGCGTGGTCTGCACCGCCCCAGCGGGGGGGGTCACTGGCCAAAGTCACTTTATGAGAGAACGACCTGCTGGGGGTTCCCCATAGAAAGGCCTCGGTTTGGACGCTTTGGATGGGGAGGGGGCGGGGACTTGTCACTTCCCCAAACCGCATGGCCCGCGCTCATTTTCCCCTGTGAATAGCATCTCTCCAACTCCAAATGCGGGTTCTTTTGCTGTTCTCTGATGTTAGGAAATCTACAGTGTCCGCCAGTCGCCTCCCACAGCCTACCCCTCAACAGAGGGCGGGGAGATGAGCATCTGCTCATTTGCTGGGGACTTAAGAGCATCTGAGGAAAAGCAAGTGACTTGCGCTCTGCCCCCACTGCACTGCTCGGCCACAGCGGAGGGAGTCCTTTTGCAGGACAGTACTTGCCCAACTGCAGGTAGCAGTTCGGTCCGGGGCTGCTGAAAGCCCGTACTGTCTTATGTTAATGATTATGCTCCTGTTTAACCTTCACACGGCTCTTGGAGCCAAGGCAGAAACTGGTTCAGCAGTTGACCAGCATTCAGCCACCTCCTCCTTCCCAGGTGCCAGACCCGGGACGCTCCTGCCAGCCACAGAACCCACCAGTTCCCACGCCTTGCGTCCAGACTTCCCCTCCACTGGTGTTGAGGAGGTTTTGCTGGCACTGCTGGGCTGCGCAGGTGTCTTGAGAAAGTGCAGTGTCCAAGTGTGGCATCTTCTTTGAGGGAATAGAGCTTTTCAGAAAAGTGCTAGTCTGAGCAGGTGGAAAGGGTCTGGGAAGTGAAGGTGGGCTGTGCAGGTGGGTGGGGCGTGTCACAACCTGTTGCATTGTGGGTAGCTGACAAGTTTAAGAGAAGTTCCCTCTCCAGGTGTGTCGGGGTGTTGGAAGTTGATCTGTGTAGAGGGGTTCTGCTTTTATACCTTAAAACTAGGCTTCTTGCTAGTCCAAGCTCAGACTCCATTAAATCAAAGAGATGGAGTGAAGCTTCTCTTCAGCGCCTTAGCTGTTGGATGTGTGAACAGCCGTCCTTTGAGGGCCTGTAACTTACTTTCAAGGTGGCTGCTAAAGATGGGAGTTAAATGGAGGCCAGTTGGGGAAACATCTCTCCCCAAATGGGGGCTCACAGCATGCCCTCTCTAGCATGGGGGTTGGGAGGAGGTTTCCGGAATGTTCTCTGCCATACCATGCACACCTTCATTCTCTGAGAGCTGGAGAGTTTGTTTACCATCTCAGGAAAGCTTGGAAGAAGCCCGGCCCATGTTCTGGCTGTCCCTGAGTCTAAAGGTTTCTGGAGTGGACTTTCCGGATTTAGGGTCCAGTCCACACGGGAAGTTGAGCCGGACCAGCTGGGAGTGTCCTCTGTGGCTGCTCCGGGAGCAGTAAACAGTGACTCACCCTCCTCCCTGCTCCGCCTCCTGCTCCCTGCTCATGGAAGAAACTGCTCCGGTATTTACTTTTGCTTTTTATAAGTCACAGGCTCGTCATATTCCCCTTTCTTAAGAGTTTCAGGAAACTGAAAGTGTCATCTTAAACTTCAGAACTTTCTCGCAGGTAGAAATGAGCATGGGGTCCCCTCCCCTTTTAGATGAAGAAACCAAGTCCCCAGGGTTTCTTCCGCCTGTGGTAACAGAGTCCTGGCCCGGCCTGGGGTCTTGCAGTGCCTGCCTGCTTCTCTGCTGCCCTACGGGGCACTGGGCAGGGTGGGCGGAGAGATGTTGGGGTGAAGCTCAGACCCCTCTCTGTTCTGACACATCTCTTATACAGCAGGCCTTCACCCACCAGGAGTGGGAGCTGCTACAGGTGAGCCAGGCTTGTCTCCATCAGTGAGGTCAGGTCTCGAGGGCAGCCTGGGTATGTGCTCAGGACCCAGGAGCCGGCAGGAGGGGCTTTCTGGAGGAGCAAGGGGAAGGAAAGGTAGGTGACTGGGGAAAGGGGGAAACAGCTCAGAGATAGGGAGCATCCAGTGCAGATGGAGCAAGGGCTGTGAGAAGCTGGAGGTGGAGGCCTGGGAGGTTCCCAGGTGGCTAGGGGGCTCTGCCTGCCTGTGGGACTATTAGAGGCACCTGGATCCGAGTACAGGGGAGAAACCTGACTGGGGTAGGCACTACAGGGTCAAAGCATTCCAGGGAGACTGGGGCGAGTGGACATGGAAGGATGGCGAGACCGAGTGAGGTTCAGCTGGTGGCATCACCTGAGGCCCGTGAGGAGAGAGCAAGTGTCTCTGGGGCCTCTTGGACGTGTGGGCTGCTGGCTTTCCAGGGGACACTCCTGGCTGGAAGTGGAACCTGGGCGCGTGTTGAAGCCCTGGATGCATGAGATGTGCCAGGGAGAGAACAGAATTGATGGGAGCCTGGTAGCAGGGGGACCCACAGAGTGGGGCAAGAGCCTGAAATATGGAAGCCCTGAGGGGCTGGCGCAGCAGGGTGTGATGTCCCTGAGCCAGCTCCGAGTCACCTCTGGATCAGCCAGGATGACACAGCTTCCTCAAACTGCAATAGCAAGGTGACCAGACGTCCTCCAAGCCAGGCAGACAGTCGTGTCTGGCCGGAGGGCAGCCAGCCAGGGCCCGCCTGCAGGCTGGGTGTGGTGTCCAGAAGCACTGCTGGACGACCCTCCCAGGGCTAGGGCCGAGCGTTAATGCTGCTGTGTGGAGGCTGATGGTGCCATGGGGCCTATCCTCTGTCTCCAGGTGCCCTGGCCACACCAAGCACACGTGCTGGGAGGGTGCCCACCATTCAACCAATCACAGAAGCTCCGTTTGAGGGCACTTGTGAAAGACCCCCGGTCCCCCAGAGCAGAGTCAGCCACACTGCAGTGGCTTCTGGCTTTGAGATTTTCATCCTTGGAGTGACTGCCACCCAGGCTTCTCCTCCTCATCCCACATCTGACATCATTGGAGACCAGGGGAATGGAATGAAGGGGCACTGTCTCCACCAAGGTGGCAGAGGGGCGGACACAACAGTGGAGGCCTTCACTCCATGTTGACAAGAATAAGTTTTTTCTGAGAGCCACAGTGCTGGAGATGGGCCCCTGTGAGCTACCTGAAGTTCAGGGTGTGGTTTAGCTGTTTAATCAGGTTTAATCAGGTGAGAATTCCAGCACTTTGAAACTCAAAGCTCTTCTGCTCAATAGCCCAAACCCAAGGCCACTTGGTGGTGCCATTGCTCTGATCAGCCAGCTGGTTTTATTGATGGGAAAGGGCTCTGGACCCCAAAGCCAGGTCCAAGCCAGCAAGTGCTTAGGGAGGTCTGTGAGTGACCCAGAACTGAGCCATGGGTCAGTAGTGGATGTTGCTGGGAGTTTCAAGCAAAAAGTGCTCGGAAGGGTCTGAGCGCATGGCCTCCGGAAGGGCAGCCCTGATCACTGACTGGCCCGCCCTGCCTTGGGACACCCTGATCTCTATGGGCCTGAAGGGGAGGGCCACAGGCCTCCTAACTGTCCCCAGCTCTGCAGTCACGGGTTGGCTCCATTGAGGCCACCTTGCATTTCCTTTTCTTCTAGAGGAAACAACCCTTCCGGTTAAGACTGTGCAGAGACGTTGCAGGGCAGGTTCTCTTCAGTCAGAAAAGTGATCGCTAGTGACAGTGCCGACCCTGTCACCTGTTGCTCCTGCCAGATGGGTGAGCGGGCATGCAGGCACAAATGTGGACCTGCTGTCTGGGTCGCCCAGCTTTCAAGTGACTTTACTAAAGTTCCAAAAACTGGTGGGAATGCGGGCCTCCGTGCCAGCATCACCCAGATTTGTTGGTTGTGGAGGCGACGGATACCGGGCCCCGTGGGAAAGCAGTGTAGGGGCGGATCCATCAGTGGTGCTGGCTTCAGGCTTCACTGGGGTATCACTGCTGCCCAACCTCTTGAGGACTGACCTGACCTCTGACCCCACCTTACTTCCCCTGTAGCTGCTGGTGGCCGTGGAGGTGCCAGAGACCCTTGGTGCACTGCCCCTTCTTCAGGCATCTGTGCCTTTAAGATCACTTGTTTCACAAGCTCTTCCGACCTGCTCTCCTGGTGTTCGCAGGGACTTGGTTTGCTCTGGTCAAGTGTGTGGGGCAGAAGAGTGTCGCAGTGCTGGTCCTATTGAGTGCCCGGAGGAGGGAGGCAGGAGGTGCCAGCAGCGGCCCTGTCCCTGCAACCTGACTTGTGGACATGCTTGCCAGCAGGCTGGGGCAGGCTGGGTATGGACTACTGATCCCATCACGAGGCCCATGGTTGTCACTGCTGTGCTCCAGATACCCCAGAATCATGGATCTGTGCAGAGGGGCTGAGCATGGCTCTTGGCAGTGGGATCCTGTCATGAAGTCTGGAGCTCCCACCTTGAGGACCCTCTGGGGTTAAGAGCAGAGCCCTGAGATGGTCTTTCTCCAGTGTTCTCCATGTGGCCACCAAGGACCTGTGGGCACTGGACAGGCCAGAAGGGAAGCTGAGTCCTCAGGTGGAATGCTAGCCACGTTCTCCCCAGCTTTACTGCCAGGTGATAGTCACCGTTGCGCTCAGATCATTCTCCTTGAACGAAGACAGCCCCTGGGGTCAGACTCTCTACTTCTCTGCCAAAGTCCTTTGTCCATGGTCCTGGGCCCACAGAAGCCTGGGGTGGTGGGGGGCAGCCTGAGCTGAGACCCAGTCCGTGTGTATCCTGGTGGCCTTTGCATTCCACCAAACCAGTGTCCTGATGGGCAGGTTCTCAGGGGAGGTGTCTCATGCCCTGACATGGCCCCATAGCCTGCTGCGTCCCTGCTCTGGTCATGGGGAGGTGGTCTGAGCCGAGGCCCCTCCTTGGCAGGGCCTTCCTTCTCCCATGGGGTGAGAGCAGGTCCTTGTAGGGGTGGGAGGGGCCTGGAGCTCTGTGGGAATGTGGCGTTCTCTGTAAACAGCTGGTGACTCACCACACAACTATGCCCTGTGGGCTGGGCCTTGAGCTGACTGCTGGAGTGGAGCCTGAGAGAGATACCCACTGCCCCTCCTCAACATGGAAAGTTTCTCATGGCTCTGCCTGCCTGGCTTCGGCCTTGTCCCAGTTCCGGAGGGAGGGGTGGGTCAGGGCTTTGGGGGAGCAGCTCTTAACCCTGGCCAGCATTGCCCCACACTGCTGTTTGTCCCTCTAGGTATGAGTGTGACCCAGCGAGGGTGTGTGGAGGCCTTGCCTGACCCCTCTGCCATCCTGCCCTCCATAAGCCTGCCTTGCCCTGGAGAGCAGCTACATTTCGAGTGGCGAGAGGGCATCCACAGCCAGGGTGCTGAGCCTGCATCCATGTGCAGCCCCTGGGATCAAAGGGTGGGCGGGCTGTCCCAGGCAGGACGCAGGTGGAGGGCGGGGTTGCTGCAGTGAGGGGCGGGCTGTGACGGGGAGGACAGGCTGAGCCCACCACCCAGAATCTCGCTCACCCACGGTCCCTCACTTTGATGCAGCAGCCCCTGGGCCTGAGGACTCTCCTTGGGTGCGCTTCCTTTTCTGCTTAGTTCACCTGTCTGGCATTTGGAATATGGGGTCTGGGGGTGTTGACCCCATCCCCGAAGCTGGTGAAACAGTGGGCCTGTGGTCTGCCTCCTGTTCTGCTGCCCCAGGGGCCTCTGTGCTGTCCCACAGCCTTCAGGCTTTGCTCCTGAAGCTGGCTGTTGGGCTTCTCTGTTGCCATGGCAACCACCAGTGGCTGGCTAGTTCCCAAGGTCACTATGGCAACTATCAGAGGGGATCATGCTGGGGATGCTTTGGCTGGCTTTTCATGAATGATTAGAATGTGTGACACAATGCAGACAAGATGGGAAGGGCAGGCGCTGGGACGGCTGGCTCCTACCAGACAGCCAGTGAGGTGGGAGGTGGCGCCCCTCTCTGGTCTCGGTGGCCTTGGGAGCCCCCACCTACCCTGCAGCCTCAGGTCATGGCTGTAGGGCAGCCCAGGTGGCAGTGGTGATGTCACAGCTGCAGTGCCCTTGGCAGAGGTAGGTCTTCAGGGAGGGCTTGGGCAGGGGGCGGGTATTGTCCATCTGTGGGTGAGTAGGGGCTGGAGTGCTGGGGCTCTTCCAGGGCCCAGTGCTGTCTTGGGCAGCTCCTAGGTATAGAGCACAGCCTTTCTGGTGAGGGGCTTTGACCCCTGAATGTGGTGGGCAGTGCCTCACAGGTGCAGATGTCTGAGTTCAGAGGGGCTCAGACAGGAAGCAACAACTGCATGTGGCCTTACCCAACACGAGCAGCACCGGCCCCAGGACAAGCGGGTGGGAGGGCTGCATGGCTGCAGGCACAGCGACCAGCTGGTTGGGGGCGTTCCCTGGGGTGCTAGAGTGGGGATGCAATGGGCAGCTGCCTGAAACCGCCCCCCCTTGGCAGGATGCCTACCCCCTGGGGGAAGACCGACAGGATGGTGGGGCCCCTGCCTTGTTTTGGGGGTACTGTGGGCCTGTCTTTACCTACCTACTGCGTGGATTGAGGCGGAGCCTCCTCTGAGCAGCTCTATGGTGAGGGTGGCCCTGCTGGGGTCACTGACAATACTGGCTAGGACCTAACCGGCTGTGTGCTCTCTTCTGTGACTTTCTAGTTACGTTTCCAAGCAGTTCCGTCCCAGTGACCGTGCCAGGTTATGACGACTAACCCTAAGCCCAACAAGGCATTAAAGGTAAGTGGGTGGGGCTGGAGGGGCAGGCCCTTTCCCAGACCACCTGAGGGTAGAGGGCTTGGGGAGACTCCTGGCCGAGGGTGGGGGTGGGTGCCCACTGGCCAGGGCTGTGTCCACAGGCCCACTTCAGTATAAGGTCATCATCCCTGTGGGGGGTGGGCACTGTGGCCCTTGGCCCTCTGGCCTTGTGAGCTGCCCTGGCTGCTGCTTATTGAGGCTCAGAGCTGGGTTGCAGGGTGCCTGTGCACCTGCGAGCTGGGCATCTCCCAGCCCTGCACGGGCCCGCAGTGCACTGAGGCCTGTCCCTGATGCCTGCTTTGCCCAGCAGGCCTGAGTATGAAGGATGGGCTGCTGCCCATCCTGGCATTCCCGTTTGTCAGCGTGCCCCGGCCTGGAGATCCAAGCGCAGCATGCAATAACCCCTCAGGAAGCCTCTGTATCATGCCGGTGCCTGATGCCCAGTCGCCGCATGGTGCCATCCCTGTTCCCTGATGGCCAGCCGTGCAGGCCAGCCCAGGACACAGAGGGGACTGGGCCCGGCAGCGTGAATTCCCTCCACCTCTGTGCCTGGCGCTGACCCCCTGTGGCCCCTGCAGGTCAAGAAGGAGGCGGGCGAGAACGCCCCGGTGCTCAGCGACGATGAGCTGGTGTCCATGTCGGTGCGGGAGCTGAACCAGCACCTGCGGGGCCTCACCAAGGAGGAGGTGGTCCGCCTGAAACAGCGCCGGCGCACGCTCAAGAACCGTGGCTACGCCGCCAGCTGCCGCATCAAGCGTGTGACGCAGAAGGAGGAGCTGGAGCGGCAGCGCGTGGAGCTGCAGCGGGAGGTGGAGAAGCTGGCCCGGGAAAACAGCAGCATGCGGCTGGAGCTGGATGCCCTGCGCTCCAAGTACGAGGCCCTGCAGACCTTCGCCCGCACTGTGGCCCGTGGGCCCGTCACGCCCAAGGTGGCCACCACCAGTGTCATCACCATTGTCAAGTCTGCCGAGCTGTCGTCTGCCTCTGTGCCCTTTTCAGCTGCCTCCTAGTGCCCTGCCAGAGCAGGGGTGGCTCAGAGGTCATGTGTCCCTCATGCTGACGGGCCATGGGGCCGACCCCTTGGGGAGGTGTTGGCTACAGAATGAGACTAGGGCCATGAGCCCATGTGCTACACGCCTCTCCGCTCGCAAGCACGCACTCACGCACGCTCACACCCCATCTTTCTCTGGGCCTGGCTGTCCTCTCCAGACTGTTTTCAGGGGTCCGTGTCTTGCTCTGGGGCAGTTGGGATTTGTGTGATGTGGGAAGGTCCTCAGAAGGTTTGAATCCCCAGGCCTACAGCCCAGATGGTAGGTTCCTTCTGCCTGAGCAGCCGGTCAGCATGGCTGTGCAGGGAACCTCACTTGTCCCAGCTCTGGCCGCCCCAGAGGAGCCACTTGTCTCTGGTGTGGAGATGCACTAGCACCCTGCTACAGCCTCACCAAGACCTGCGCCCCCTGAAGCAGGTGTAGGAGGGCTGTGTCACCAGGGTGCCAGCAGCACAGGGGCCTACTGGCTCATGGCCGAGTTGCAGAATGTTGAGAATTTCCCGTGTCTGGCCTGAGGGAGGCCCCAGGAAGGTGCTCAGGGAGCAGCCTGCCCTGACACTGCCCCATGGAGACGGGTGCAGGGCCTGGGGGCTGAAAGGCTGTGGGGAGATCTTCTTGTGGGAGGTGAGAAGTCGGCCCTGGCCTTGGGAGCTGAGTGGAGCTGTGCCTGCTGCTGGAAGAGGCGGGACATGGGTGAAGGCAGGGAGTGGCATGTCAGCCGCCGGGGTTCCCTGGTGTTCTGAGAGAGGGACAGGAGTCTGCAGTCTGGTGCTGCATCATCGCCGGGGACCTCCTGTTCCTCCTTAAGCTCTGCGCCCCTGATGAGCCACCTCAGTAACCTTTGCTGGAGCTCCCTTTCCCCAGGAGCCCCTTCCTGCCCTCTCATGCTGGGGCTATGGGACATGTTGGGGTGGGTGGCTCTAGCTCCCAGCTTCCTCCTGGCCTGTCCCCACCAGCCAGCAAGACCACCCTGATGCTGCAGAGCCGCTGCACGCCAGGAGGGGTGGGTTGACAGCGCCCCAGCATCTCCTGTGTCTGCTGTCAGGAACATCCCAAAACCCTGACCTGGGGAAGCAAGTGTTAGGGGCATCCTGGATCCTTAGAACAAAAGGCTCGGTGTTTTTTAAAAAAGCTGTTGATACATAGCCATGGTAGGTAATCCACATTGGATGTCAATAGGACCATGGGGGATATTTAAGAGAGAGAGAAGTATATATATATATGTGTGTATATATATATATATCTATATAATTATATACACATTTTATCGTACAGATTTTCATACCTTTTCCTGTTTGATACTGTAAACCCTATTAGCATGGAGCTGCATTTGGGGTGGGGGTGTGGGCAGGAGCCCCTCTTGGCAGCTGTGAGTTGGACAGCTTGCAGCTGGGGGAGAGCCCTGTCCTCTGCCCGCTCTTCCCTGCTGGGTCCCACTCAAGCCCAGTGACCTGGCTGGACTCCTGGGCGGGTGGTGTCCAGGTGAGCTTTTCAGGGCACCCTTCCTCCAGGTGGGGGGAGCCCTCGCCCACCTTGTAGGACCTCTAACCCCACCCTGGGGACCGGGTATGACAGCGGTGTGATCCCTGAGCTTTTCTTTTCAGATCATTGACATTTCATTGTCACAGTTTTAATATATGGGATTCTTTTATTTAAGAAACAGGCAAGGCTGTCCTGTCTCCGTGCTCCTGCCGTGGCCTTCTCAGGGAGGCCACCGCCCTGGGCCTTTGGCATCTCCTGGAGCCCAGCACTGCCCTCGCCACTGGCCCCTCAGTGGGTCATTTCAATATTTATTTTGTGCTGCCCCTGTCATGATATAAATTATTGAGAAGAGATTCCGTGTCGCGGCCCTGTCCGCCTGCCGCGCCCGCCCGCCTCCCAAGGCCACCACCTAATTTATTGCCAAACATCTGCTGTGCCCTTTTGTACCTTCAATAAAGTTTCCTGGTTTCAGATCCGGCTGGTTTTGTGGTGGGTGCTTTGGGCCTTGTGCTCCAGGTCTGGGAGCCGTGGGGTGCTGGGCAACTGCCCCTCAGTCCCAGGACTCTCACCTGGAGGGCGGGGCCTCCTGCTGGGAACCAGGGTGGAGGAGCTGCTGCAGATGGGGGCACCTGTGGGCTCTCAGGTTAGGGGTCCTGGCCAGGAGCCCTCAGGCTGTGGGGGTACCCACACCCCTGGGGGTGTGTAATTGGCTTCTGGGACAGGCCTCTTACTGGTTTGGGGGGCCTGTAGCTTGTGTGGTTGAGGAATGGGGTCTGTCTAGGGCAGAGAGCAACGTGCCCTTACATGGTCTGAAGCAAAGCCAAGGACCCAGCCTGATTGGACCTCAGACACCAACCCCACTTGTCCTGGCAGGGTGGGCATCCCCACCTGTCCTCCGGGCAGTGGGGTCAGCACTTGGTCAAGCGTGAGCTGGGGGACACAGCACTGGGCCTGCGCTGGGTTCTGGGGGTGGGTGGTTCACACAGGCCCCATCCACCCAGGTCCCCCGCCTGCTCCTTTGGTGCAGAGCTCTGCAGACTTTCAGCTGGGCTGTTTCACAGATGAGAACACTGAGGCCAAGATGATTCAGACACCCTGGCGAGAGCGTGGAACCAAAACAAGCCATCTCCTGCCTGCCACAACCTAGCCTGGCCCTCAGGGGAGCCTGGAACGGGGAGCACCACTTCTTCATGAGTGATGCAACTGTGCCCTTGGTGCCCCTCTTTGGGAAGGCGTGGCCGGCATGGCAAGCACGGGTTCCTGGGCTGCTCCTTGGGTCCACTGCGGCTCTGTTCCACCTGCAGGTGGTGAGAGCACTGGGCACTGTGTTTTGTCCTCACAACTTTTTTTTAAAGGAAAGGTGCAGGCAGGAATGAAGGTGAGAAGGCAGGCAGGCAGAAAGAGGGAGGAGGAAGCATTCCTTTTTTTTTTTTTTCACTTAGCTATTCACACTGGTTGTTTCCCCCAAGACCCAGGACTCAAACCCAGGGAAATGTGGCCTGTGCTTCTTCGGAGAAGATTGACCTAACCACTAGTCCACTAGGGCATGCCACAACTTTACTTTTTTAGAAGCATTTTATTTTAGTTGTTCATTTTGATTGTTCCCCACTTCCCAGGATGTGAACCCAGGTCCTTGGGTTGCACATGGACTAGACTCAGATGGAGGCAGCGGATCAAACTGCTACTCCACCAGGTCGCGACCATGGCTTTATTTTTTTGTCACAAAGGGAAGTCAGGCTCTAGCCACAGATAGCAGCGTCCATGGGCATGGGACCAGGGGAGAGCTGGCCACTGTGCAGCTGGCCACCTCTCACTGCTCTGTGACCTTGACAAGTTGCTCAACCTCTCTGGGTCTCGGTCATCTTCCCAGGGACCATCACAAGCCTTGTGCCCAAGGCCTCAGGCTGTCTTTGGTGCTGTAAATGTCAACTTCCCTCCTGAATGCTGTCCCAGCCAGCACCTCTGTGCACACAGCTTTGGGCAACTCGGGCTTTTCTGGCCGGGGCTGTGGGGCAGTGCTCACAGCCTCCCTGACTGGTTACAGATCTCTGGGCGGGGGAGGAGTCGCCGTGCCCTGCCCCACACCTGCTGACCAAGCCGTACAGGCGCCTGGCTGTGGGAGCCCTATGGGGGTGAGTCGGCGGCGGCAGAGTGTGGGCCTGCCCGGCTCAGAGCACGATAAAGCAGGTGGGAGACTTGCCCTATCTTATCAGTAGCCCCTTGTGAGACAGGCTGCCCTTAAGCCCCCAGGCCTAGTGCAGGAAGGCGGGTGACTCTGCTGTGGCCAGTGTCCGCATGGCTGAGTGTCCCCCTCATGGATTTGCTTTTTCCTGGCAACGTGGGAGCAGGCGGCCAGGGGATGGGGTGGGGTGGGATGGTGGTGACCTGGGTGGTGCCTGCCAGACCTTCCTGTCTGCTGCATGGCCTGGCCAGCGGGCCCTGGCTCTCCAAGCCTGCGAGCTCTCTGGTGCCCTGGTCCCTGCCCGCCTCCCCTGAACCCTTCTCCCGGCTCCCACCCACTCTCCTCCACGCACACCCCCACAGTTCTGCACCCCACTGCTGCTCCTTTATCTCTACCACCCCCATCGGTGACCCCTGACCTCCAGGACCCCCTCACTCCTCGATGCTGCTGTCCCCTCCCGTGTCATTGCAGGAGACTGGGGAGAGGCCTGTGGGCCGGGCATCATTCTGATCTCAGGGACCAGCTTGGCACCATGGGGACTGGAGAGGCTCGAGGTGCATCCTCCACCAGCGTGGGCACTCCTGGCTTCACATGGGCCTCACCACCCATTGCCAGTGGGTGGTGGGCAGCCCACCCTATCGAGGACACCCCTGAGCTGGGTGCTGGGCATGTGTCGGCTCTGTTTTTCCCTTTCCTGGTGGGCTGGGACCCTCCTCCATGCAGAGCTAGCACATGGGCCTCTCTGGCTCTCGTGCAGCAACTCTGCAGGAACAGAAACCAAGCAAGAAACTAAAAAACCCAGGATTTATCTATAAATATGCTGGCATCCCGGAAGCACCCAACACCCTGGACCCATGGGCACCCCTCCCCCTCCTGGCATGCATGGCTTGCCAGTTGGGAAGGTACATGGAGCAGCCTCACCCCCCCCACAAGCCCTGAGGGCCACCACAAGGCTGGGTCCCCCCACACACAGCCCTTTGGACCCTACCCGCCAGTGTCCGTGCCCCCATCCTCCACCCCATCCTTCTTTGCAGTCTGGGATGTGTCCATCCAGGGAGGGGCTCTGCCTTACAATGGCCACCTGACCCAATGGCCAGCTGCGCCCAGCAGGTCCCTGGCATGTGTTCTCTCTTTCCTGGTCTCCCAGGCAGATGCGTGGTCCCGTGCTGGGTGGGGACCCCAGGGCTACTCCACCTCCAGCGTGGACCGTGGTTCCATGTGCCTGCCAGGACAGCTCTTGGGAGAGGCCTGACTTTTGGCAAGAGTGTTGGTGGTGAGACCCCTATTCCCAGGCCTGGATGGTCTGGTCCCAGTCAGGTGACACTGTGGCCCTAAAGCTCCTCTGAGGGGATCAGCATCCTCTTCTCCATGTGGCGGCTCCTCCTGCCCCTGCCCAGCCCAGCTGCTGCCCCGGCATGGGCACTGGGCCCAGGGGCCTCGTGTGTGGCCTGCTGCGTGTACTGCTGGTAGGCGGGTGAGAAGTTGTGGATGGCATCCTGCACGATGTCCCCTGGGCTCACGGTCTCCTTGAGGCCACTGGAGATGCTCTGCATGGGTGCTGGGGGCACTAGGGGAGGGAAGTGTGTGGGTGACGGCCCCTCTGCCCATCTCTTCCCTAGACTGAGGTTTCTGCCTCTCCAGCCCAGGAGAGTGACCCCCAGCATCTCCAGATCCCCAGACTGGGGCCTGTACCTTCTCAGTGCCCCATGGAGGCCACAGTGAAGGAGGCCTCGGCTAGTTCCCACCTTCTCTGGATCCGGGTGAGCCCTCATACCTGGCGGCCCCATGCTCACTGGCAGTTATAGGACATTAAGTCCAAATGAGCCACACATGGGGAAACAGCACCAACTAGCCCGGCCCCTCTGCCAGGCTGGTCCCACCTGCCGTTGGAGGGGCGTTTGTCCTGCCCATCTCACACTGGGCTCAGAGCTGCCTGCTGCTAGCCTGTTCCTTCACCTGGACCTGATGCAGGTGAGGCAGCTGACCTGGGCCCGGGTCACCCATGGGGATGTCCACTGAGTGGACATTCACTGGCCCGAGTATGGGACAGAGCCAAGGTGAGGTGCTGAGAGCACACAGGGAGGGTGGCTGTCGTGATACCTCTGGCCCAGCTGAGATGTGACCGCTGCCTGTCTGCCCCATACTACAGGCTGCCTACCTGGCGGGTTCTCTCTCTTCTCTGAGTACACCTGGCAGGTGAAGGCGTAGCGCAAGGCGATGGAGGCAAAAAGCATCTCGATGCAGATGAGGAAGTTCTGGTAACCGGCAGCCAGCGTGCCGGCTCCCATCACGCTTCCGTCAATGACCTGGTCCTTGGGGATGACTCCACACCTCTCCAAGATGGCCAGCAGCATCCCTGGGGGGCAGAGACAGCCACCGTAGGCACCTGCCCTGGACAGGAGATGAATAGAGCGGACCCCATCTTAGGGTCTCCACCAAAGCCGTTATCCAGGCTGTGCAGGTTCTGAGGGAGGCTGAGGCTCAGAGGGCTGAGGTGTGAGCACAGCAGATAGCTTGGTGCCTGACCTCTCCAACCCCAGGCTTGTGGCCACTCCAGCTTCACCTTCCCAGTCCCGTGATCGCCCTCCTCAGCAAAATGAGGGCTGGATGTGCCTGCAGCTGGCCCAAGGTCTGAGGGCACATGTCCCAGCCACCCCTGGTGTGTCCCCTCCACCACCAAGGCCGACGACTGGGCAGGGCGCTTGCATTCCCTGCACCCCAACTGTGTCACTGACCTATGTTCCCACTGGGCAGCAGAGGCTGAGCCTGAGGTTGCCTGGGGAACTGGCCCTCTGGCTCCAACCCTGCCCCAGCAACCTCACCCACCCTGCCAGAAAGAGAGGAAGATGATGGCCTTGATGGTGAGGAACTTGAGGACAGGCTCAAAGGGCTGTAGGAGTTCCCTGGTGGCGAAGTAGAAAAGGAACAGTGCATAGAGCGCCAGGCTGACAGACACGTTGTAGATGAGGGTGACGTAGAGGTAGCCGCTGTGCATGCTAGGAGACAGAACAGGTGCCAGGTCAGGGCAGGCCCACCACTTCTGCCCCCCAGATCAGCTCTGCCACTAGTCTGTCCTGCCCTCGAGCCTGGGCACCAAAAGCCATCCAGACCTGGAAGCCTTTTCCAGGGCCAGTGGACGGGAGCTGGGTGCACCGGGCTCCTCCCCCTCCTAGCCTGGCACAGCCTGAAGGGATGGCACATAGGTGTACATGTGCATGCCCTTGGATGAGATGGGAATGCATGTGACCCCGAGTATGTGCATGCCCTTGGTGAGTGTTATGTGAGTGCACGGGAGTGCGCGCATGTGCGATGTGTGCATGTGGACATGGTGCGGGCTCTTTCTGGAACATGCCACTGTGCTCCATGCAGGTGCGGGGGCAGAACTTGGCTCCCTAGGCCCCAGTGCCTTCAAATCCTCGGGCTGTGCCTGCTGAGGGACAAGGTGCGGAGAGGTGACCCAGCAGCTCCTGGAAGGAGGAGGGGACCTTGCCAAGGTGGGGGGGTCCCTGTATGGGAAACCCCACATCCTTCAAGCTGAGTTCTCCTGCAGCCCCGCCCGCCTCCCATGGCCGGTGCCCCAAGTCAGCCCAACTCCCTTCCACCAGTCTGTCCATCTGTCCATCGTGCGGCCTTACTTGAAGTCCCCATCGTGATATTTGTCGAACGCCTGCAGGATGATGGTGACTGTGGCCATGATGGGCTTCACGACACAGAACTGCAGGGTGGCCTGAGGGAGTGGGCAGGGTGAGGGCCCCAGCACATGGGTGGGGCAACAAGGGGTGGTGAGGGGTGGCAGGATAGGAGGGGGTGGCCGAGTGGGCGGGGCCTGCCCTGCTCACCTGCTTGCAGAAGCGCAGGAAGCCAATGGAGTAGGGCATGCCCTGGAGGCAGCAGGTGCCATAGATGCAGCTGGACCTGGAGAGTAAAGTCCCTGAGACCACGTCCTGCGCCCACCCGCTGCCCACCACCCACAGAGGGGCCTGGTGCTGGTGAGGGCTTTACCGGATGGGCTTTCCGCGGATCTCAGCCATGATGGCACTCTCTCCCCCCAGGTACTGGAAGCACAGGCTCAGGAAGCTGTAAATGACGAAGGCTGCGGGGAGGGGCGGTGTGAATCCTCCCGCCTGCCTACCAGCCTGGCTCACCTTTGACCACTGGGAACTCCCAGACACCCCTCTCACAGGGACAGGCTGAGGCCAGGCCACACAGCAGGGCTCCCCTCCGGGGCCTGCCTGGCCCATCCCTTTGGGGTGGCTGGGCACGGTCCCTGTGGCTCTGCCGCCCCTCCCACCCGCCTGGTTCTGAGGGCTCAGCCCCACCCTGCGCCGGACCCTGGCCTGCCGCAGAGCCAGTCACCCTCACCTTCGTAGCAGTCCCGCACAGAGTCCAAATAGACGTAGTGCTGCCGGCTGCCCAGGAGGAGGAGGCTGAGCCAGGAGTGGGAGGCGTAGATGGGCACCACGAGCAGCAGGCGCACGACCCAGCGCTGCTCGCTGGGCACCGTGTAGGAACGCAGGTGCAGGTAGATCTGCAGGAGGGTGCTGTTTCACCATGTGTGCCAGCCTGTGGGCCGGCACAGACAAGGTGCTCAAGGTGGTACTAGTGGAGCGAGTGCTCCCTCCTTCCTTCCATTTCATTCATATATTCGTTCACTCCTAATTCACTCACTCGTGTGTCCACTCACTCACTCACTCATTCAATGAGACTTCCCCAAGGCTTGCTGGGTGCTTCCCGGGGCCCCAGGCCCCAGGCCTGTGCGGGTGCAGACCCTGTGAAAGGACCTCTGTCAGCGCCGAGACCGCCTGCCCCCTTCTGGGAATTTGTCCCCAGGAACCAGAATCTTCAGAAATGAAGGACTCGTGCCTGGGGACCCGTGGAGAACACTATGGCCAGGCATCGGGGAGCTGCAGGCGGACTTGACCCATCAGTGAAAGGCGCATGTTGACGTGAGGATAGCAAACACAGGCTCCCGCGTGCTAACACACAGTACAATGAAAGTGTCTGTGTCCCATCTCAGGCCTGCATACTAGGGACACCTGTGAATCTGCTTTACGTTGGCAAGCCTTTTGGGACATCCTGTGTTTTCTCCGAGGACAGGACCTAATAGTGACAGGGTATTCCAGGGGAAGAGGTGCTGGGGAGTGGGAAGTATAGGTCCCACAGAACTTCTGGAAGTCGTCCTGGAGGAGGTGCTATGAGAAGAGGTGGCGGGAGGACAGGGGAAGTTGGGCTGCACAGGGGCAGCACTGCAGAAGGGACAGTGTGTAGAGAGGCTGTGGGCGCTGGTTCCTTGGGCTCAGCACAGGCTGGCACACAGGCTGGCACGGGGCAGGCTCCTTATCTTGCACCTTCCCTGGCTGGGGCTGTGGGAAGAACTTGATGACCATCCACTGGGAGGCCTGAATTTAATACATGCAACTTGCCAGATGGCCTTGGCAAGCCGCTGTCCTCCTGGGCCTCGGTTTCCCCATCCTTACAGTGAGGGGCTGAGTCTCCTCTGTGCACAGGGCTCTGAGTGGGTGAAGAGTCTGGGACTCCACATGTGAGGGCCTGGCAGTGAGTCAGGCTAGCCTGGAGGAACCACACCCAGACTGGCTGGGGCTGCCCCTTGAAGCTGCTTTCATTCTCAATCACATCCACAACTGGTTGAAAACCATTCTGCCATCAGGAGGGGGCGTGGCCTCCATGCAAATGAAAAGGCAACATGGCCCTCCCTCCAGGCTGCCTGTGCAGATAGTGAGACTCTATGTAAATGCTGCCTCCTCCAGGAAGCCCTCCTGATGGCGCCAACAAGAAGGCACTGCCTCCTCTATCACTCTCAGATGTGCGGCATTCTTCCCCGCCCACCTTAAAAACCCAGGTCTACCTTATAGTAGATATATCTTGCTGAAGCACAAGTGCTCAGGTCTCCTGCCTCAGGACCTCTGGCTACCACTTCCCTGCCTGCCCCTGTCCTGACAGCCCCTGCCCTGGCTCACCCCACCAATCTGTTCCCTATGCTAGTGCAGTGGAACCGCCCTACAGGGCACCTCGTACCCCACAGCCAGGCCACCCAACACCCCTCCACCTCCGCACAGATATCAAGACCCTGGATGTGTCCTGAGCACCCGAGATAAACAGCCCAGGTGGCCCTGTGACACCAGCGCCTGCCTCCTGGACAGCATGTCCTCCCTGCTCAGTCCCATGGACTGTACCATGGCCCACTCCCAACTCTTCCTTCTTCCTCTGGGCACCCCATGTCTGTGTTCAGCTCCCCACAGAGCGGAGTTTGGCCTCGTCCGCCCTCTGCGGGGAGTCCTTCCCCTCCCACTAGTGCTGGGACAGGCCCTGAGCTCCTGGTCAGTCTCCTGTCTGAGAGGTGGGCATGCTGCCACCTCAACACGTTCAGGCTGCCCTTTGCACTCCCACCAGCTTCCCAGAGCTGCCTCTTGGAGAAAGTCCCTGCCCTGCCCTGCCATTGTGCCCTGGCCTGGTGCCACCTTGAGGCCCTTGGGCCTCCTTCCATCTGCCTGGCTTCCAGGCCAGCGCTGGAGGTCCCCATTGTGTGGTGCCTGGTGTGGCCGTGTCCCTAGAGAGCCTGTGGGGCCCGGGGGAACAAGGGAGGGCTTACCTGGTGGCAGGTGAGCATCACGGCTGTCCACACGAAGGTGCCTGAGATGCCACGGGCCAGTGATGAGGTTAGGAAGAGATGGGGGGGCCCCTGCGAGCTATTCCCCACGCGGTCCATCTGCGGCGCCATGGGCACAGTGGGCATGGCTGGTGGAGGACTGGGTGGCTGCCAGGTGTCTAGGTCCAGGGGGGCACTGGCCAGGCCCAGGAGCCCTGAGGCGTTCGTCATCTGCAGAGGTGAGGGGAGTGAGGGCAGCCCAGGCAGCGAGGGGGCAGGGAGGGGGCAGGGAGGGTCCCCAGGGCTACCTCCAGAGTCACTGTCCCTTCCCAAGGGTTGGACACTGACCTCAGGCCGCCCTCTCTGCACTCTGTGCACAGATCCCCAGCCTATGCCTCCTAAGGGCACTCGGCTGCTTGACTGGACCTGGGCAGCCCCACCTCAGTTTCCCCTCATGAAACCAATGTCCACTTTCAGGGACAAAGAACAGCTGAGAAAGTGGGGCAGCCCTGTGATCCTGCCTGGAGTGGGTGCAGCCCAGCTGACACTGCTCGGCAGATGGGGTGCAGCTCAGCAGCCACAGGTCCGGGGCCTGCCCATATCTGGGCGCCCGGCTTTGCCGCAGTACCCTGGTCGCTCGCCGCCACTCCCCATCCAGGACGCTGCTTTTTCAGCTGACCTGCCCAAGGCAGGCACCCCCCTTCTCCACCCGAGGGCTCCAGGCCTCTGTGCCTACCTCCCAGGCAGGAAGTGCCAGGCGCCCCGGAGGCCCGGCCTCCCAGGAATCCTGGCTGGCCGGTTGTGTGGCACGTGGTCCCCTGGTGACCCCACAGGGGGGTGGGGCCAGGCCCAAGCTGGAGGCTGCGCCTCACCTCAGCCTGGGCCTGCTGCAGCTGCAGGGAGGGCAGGCAGGGAGGAACTGGCCCTGCCGACACTAGACACTTGATCCCTCCCTGGGGTGGCTCCCAGGGACCCACTGGCCACCAGGCCCTCACCTGCCAGCTGCCAGCAGAGAGGTGACAGTACTCACCTGGGGGCCAGGTGGGCTGTGGCTGCTTAAAGGTACTGCTTCCACTGTGGGGAAGAAGTTCCGCAAGCAGGCCATGGCAGCAGCCCACTGTGCCTGATGCCGCTGGGTTGCGTAAAAACGGATGGTTGGTGCTGAGAGGATTTCACCTCAGGTTTGAAAGTACAGGCCAACAGGTGCCCGGGAGACACTTGTGAGTTTGGGAGAGGGACGTGCTTGGGGCGGCCCCCAACTCTGGCTGTCTCTGGAGGGGGCGTCGGGGGGTCCCTGCCACAGTTCTGATGGTTCCGTGAGCTGGGGCACATCTGAAAAGCAGCTCCGTGCTGGGACGGAGCCACGTGACTCCTGGCTGGCCCTCGGCAGCCCTGTATGACAGGACAAGGCCCAGCCTGTGGGGAGTGTTACTCCCCGTATGAACCAGAGTGCCAACAGGCTCACCCTGCGCCGAAGCCCCGCTGGGGTAGGTGCCTGTCCAGCCCACCCCTGCAGGCCCCTAGGATACCCACCTGCGCCACCAGCCCTCAGCCCACACCATGCACACGGGAGCCCCCAGGACGGCCCACCCGAGTCGTGTCCTGGCGCCAAGAGAACCCAGGCCTGGCGAACCCGCCTACCACTCGTCAGCACCCGGAGGTCCCCAGCTCTGCCTGAACTTCCCAGCTGACTTTTCTCCCAGGTGACTCTGCCTGGCCATCTCCGGTGTCACCTCCTCTGTCGCCTCCTCTGTCCGCCTGCTGGCGTGGTGTTTGCTGCTGCCTCCCCCATAGCCCTTCCGGAACCAGGTGCTTGCGCTCCCCGCCGCTGGCAGGTGGCCCTCTGGGCAGCGGGCTCCCACTTGGCCTGGTTGGGGTGGCAGGTGGGGTCTACACCTTCTCCAGCTAAAATGAGGCCTCTTGCCCCAGCGGCTCACACCTGAGGCCCCACTCTGGCCCGTCCTGGGGGCTTGGGGGCACTGTCATTACAGGGACACTTATGAAGCTAGCACCATCACTGCCCACAGAGACGATGGCTCAGGGTCCTGAAGGGTGAAGACTCAGGTATCAAGATGTGGGCAGGGCGGACAGGGAACCCCAGACATTACAGATGGGGAAACTGAGGCCTAGGTCCTTCCCAGGTTGATTTTCTCTGAGTGAACAGCAGGAGGTGCTGTGGTTAGACCTCAGATGGGCTTTCCCAGCTGGACTTACAGGGCGAGGTTTCTGGGAAAGCTCTGAGGACTCTGGCTTTGGGGAGGCCTGGACACTGGACACCGACTGAGGGCTTCTGAAGTTTCACCCTTTCTCCAGGCCAGTGACACTGTGGGAAGGGCAGTGCTTTCTGATGTGCAGGGAGGCCGGTGCTCTCCTTGTCCCAAAGCTCTGCTAGCAGCGAGGGGGGCGAAAGTCTTTGACATCAGACTAATCTGGTTCATGAACCCTGCGAGTCCATGGTCCTGGGAAGCCCCCTGTGCCTGAGGCCCTACCCTGACAGTGGAAGACAGGTGTCTCCTTCCTGGGCTGTTCTTGCAGCTGACCTGCCAGATTCTCGCTCAGCCACCACCTCCAGGAAGTCCTCCCAGGAGCCCAGCTCTGAAGTCTGCTCTCTCAGGAAACTTGCACACTCTGGGAAACGACTTTGCTCCAGGGACGGATTTGGCTGCACCCACTCAGCCAGCCAGTAAGGGACCTGTGTGCGTTCCATGAGCCTGGATTCTGAGAATGGGGGAGGTCTCTGCCATCTGCACCCCTTCTTCTCTGCTTTCTAACCAGTCCGCCAGAGCAACCTCAGACCTGCATGGTTTCAGTCACTCAGCAATACTCCCTTTCTGGGATTCTGCTTTTTCATCTATAAAGAGGAGTTTGGGTTTCCCCAGCTCCTCCCAGGGGTACAGCATGCCATCTCTGTCATTTCAGGGGTGCCTAGTGTCACCCTCTTGGCCTTGCTCAAACTAAGGGGAAGTCCTAGCCAAATGACAGCCTCTGGGGTCTAGACCCCAAAGAACACAGCGGGGTGTGGCCTGTGGGGAGCAGGAGGCCCTGCGGGGAGCAAGAGGACTTGGTGGGGAAGGCGTGGCTCTAGGAGATGAGGGTGTGCCAGGCTGGGTGCACCAGGGTCAAAGGGCACTGGGTCCTGGAAGGCTGGGCCTGGGCACCTGGGTCTGGGGAGGCTGGGAAGAGGCACCCCATGGGCTAGAGAGCCACAGTTCTCTGGCTGAATGTGGCCTTGTCCCTGGCAGCTGGTATCACAGTCCACACCCAGTCAGGAGAGGCAGCCGGGCCGGCCAGGCTTGATTTCCCTGCCTGGGGACTCAACGCTGACCAAGTCTGTCACAGGACATACCTGTTAACCAGATCTGGCAGCTGGGCCTCTGACCACTGTTCACTGTGAACAGGTGACTGGGCTCCTGGCAGCCTCTGGTCCAGCTGTGGGGTAGCAGCAAAGCCACTGGCCAGTCTCAGACCTCAGTGCCCTGATCATAGCCTGACCTGACCTTGGTCTTGCTGCTGACATCAGCCTCCTTCAGGCTGGCCCACCACACAGCCCCTTCCCAGCTGGCCCACCTTCTGGGGACACCTCTGGGGGCATATGGCTACTCTCCCCCAGGGACAGGGGTCCCTCCTTCCCAGCCTCAGCCCCTCTAGCAGCCAAGAGCTGTAGGGGATGGATAGGGCAGCAAAGGCCCCCTAACACCCCAGGCCATCCCTACCAGGGTCCTCACTGCTGCCCCAGGGTGTGGCAAACAGGCTTGACACTGAGCTTCTGGGGCTGATGTGATGGTCCTTGGGCGGGGGTGACAAGAACGGGCTATCGGCCATGGGCTGGGGTGCTCAGGCCTTTAGGTCATACCAGGGGCAGTGGCACTGAGGGGCAGTGGGGTTGGCCACAGGGCCCCCTTGTCCCTGGAACTCTTTGTGACATGGAAGGCCTGGAGCATGTGTCCTGGCCTGGCCACCCCCATTGAGGACCCTGATCTTTTCTTCCCTTCCTCTGGCCTCCAAGCAGGGCGAGGGGCCCCCCACTTCTTCAGCCCTGGCCTGAGGTACACAGGACACTCAGGACCAGGTAGCTGCATCCTGGTGACTCAGATGCCAGGGCCCCAAAGCTGGAGGCACTGGACACTAGGTCAGATACTGGTGGGGACCCAAGATGCCTGTGACCCTGGACCAACCAAGCCTCTCTGAACTTCACTGCCAGTGAGGGCCAAAGGTCAGGACCAGCCAGCATGGGGCTCGGGGGACATGGTCCTCCGGTGGCTCTCTAAGTGACCACAGGCTGCAGGTGGCCTTCTCCCCTTCTAATCACAGTTCTGACCTGCTCTGCCCACTCAATGGGGCCCAGGGAGATCCCGAGTCTTCCCTTCCTCCTGCCAGCCTCTGTCCTGCCCATGCTCAGCCGCGTCCCTCCCCCAGGCCTGTTGTCTTGGTCCCCAGAGAAGACCTGGGTGTCTGCCCAGAGCCTGTCTGTACCTGCCCAGCACCCCAGAGGTAGCTGCCAGTCTTGGATGAGCACCCATCCACACGGTGCTGGGCAGGGACCCTAAATGGGTCTGGATTAAGACCCTTCTGGTTATGGGCTGGCATGCTGGGGCCTGGTTGGGGGGCACAGACTTGAGGAGAGGTAGGTGGTGCTAGGGGCCAGGACTCAGAATATCCAGGTGTGGGCTTTTCTCTTTAGACGCCCCACCCCAGTGGTGTACCTGGGACCCTGGGCTGCTTACACACCCTCTCGTGGGTGTGCATGTGCACACACGTACGAACACAGCATGCACACACGCACACAGCTCACCTCCCTGCAGCCTCCCTCAGCTGTCAAGCTGGGCCCCTTGGGCAAGTCCGTGGAGGCTCCGCTTGGAGTGGGTCGGGGGGTCTGCCTCCAGCCTCTGCAAACTGAGCTGGAGCTCAGACGCTGCGGCCACCTGCATCAGCCTGACACTCGCTCTCAGGGAGGCACTCCTCTGCTCAGACCCAGAAAACTCACCCCGCCCGTCCGCCCACCCTGCCAGGCTGGCCCTGCCTGCCCGGTGCAGCCAGCCACACCCTTCCACTGCCCTGCCTAGATTCTGGGGCAGATGTCTGTCCCAGTATAAGCTGGGCTCAGTCACAACAGTGGATTCAGTCTGTGGCTCTGAGGCTGCATCTTGGCCACTGTGGGTGGGGCCCCATCAGCAGTGCAGTGGGGTCGGTCAGAGACAGTGCCACTTCAATCAGACCCCCAAGTCCCTTTCCCTTCACTGTCCCTCGTCCTTCCATTAGAGCCGAGGAGTCCGAACAAGCTCCCACCAGTCAGCAGGAAAGTCTGGGGACTTCCCTGGCTGGCAGGGGTGCTAGGATCGGGTCTCAGTCTTCTGTGTGAGGTAGGCTCCTTCCCTGTGTTCCTGGGAAGTGTGGGCTGAAGGAAGGTCACAGGAGAGCTCAATGAGAACAGAGCACATCTGTACGGGCACGGGCTGGGGTGCCCCCCAGGGCTGGGGCTCCATGTGCCTGGAGACCTCCCACCACATCCTTCCGACCGACACCTGCTCTCCCCGTTTCCATCTCCCCTCTCATCCAGCCCAGCGCTCTTCCCATGCCTCCCATCCTACCTCCACCAGCCAGGACACAGGCCAGGGGGCGAGCAGTCTGGTTCCAGTCACTGGAGAGGCCATCCTCATCAGGATGTCCCTAGACGGGCTGCTTTCTGGGAACTCCTCTCTCATCCCCAGAGTGCCGGTGCCCCCACCTCTGTCTCTGGTTTGTGTCCTCACTCCCACCCGAGGCCCCTCCTCCTACAGGCTCTGCTGTGTGCCCTGTGCTGGCAGCTCCTTCTCATATCACTGGGTCTCTGATTCTGTTCTCATCTGTCCTGCATCCTGGTTACCTCCCGCACCCTCCTCTGAGGTCCAGTTTTGCTCCAATAGCATGCTCAGCTGACCTGGCACTGCCGCCTACTCCATGAATTATTTGTCATCCTTGGTCCCAGGAACCCAGGGCTCGTCACCCCCAGCTCAGCTGCTGGCATGATAACCCAGGATAGTGCTTCTCTGTTCCTCTGAGCTCCAAGGGCCCCACTGGCCCTGGTGCTGGGCTGGAACCATGTCTCATGTCCACTCGGGAACAGGAAGGGAGCAGAGGGAGGGGAGCTGGGGCCTCTGCGTGCGGCTTGGCAGAACGTGGTCCAACGGTATGGCCTTCAGAGCATGTGTCTCGTTCCAGCCAGTGCGGGGCTGGCCAGAGTGCTCCCTTCACTGGGCTACCAGTCGTTGGGTGCTGTCATTAGCTTGAGTACTGGGTGCGTGCCATCTGCAGCCTTCCCAGCTAAAGGAAGCAATTTCCACAGAGCAGACAGCTCTTTCTGCGGATCCACGCTCTGGGCCTCACTGCGCAGCCTCTCCTGGATCCTGGCTGCCATCTGCTCACGAGGGCCCAGTGGGGAGGCTGAGGCTCAGGCACTCGGGTAGGCATCTCAGTCCCTATTTCTTAATAGCTCTAAATAGCTTCGGCTGCTGCAAATAGCATGACTTAGAAGAGACACAGGACCTTGACTTCGATCATATATCAGTGACACTGCCTTCCTTCCTGGCAGGCACCAGGGTATCAGCAAGTACACAGCCTGGCTGTGTTCACACTGGGGCCACCACTTACCACCAAGTCCCCTAGTCTCTCCCAGTCGTCTTTCCGAGCCTGTTTCAAACCCCAGCTGCCACTCAGGGCTGGCTGTTGACGTGCTGTGCCTCAGTTTCCTCGTCTGGAACACATAGATGATGGGAGCAGCGACCTTGCCTGACTGCTGTAAGGAGACGTTTCTCATGTGCAGGAGGGTCAGCCATAGAGCCTGGTCGGCTAGTAGGCCACAGCAGCTGGTCCTGTTGCTGCATTTGGGGACCAAAGCTGGGGCGAGTGTGGACTTTCCACGCTTCAGTTCCCACCTGTGAATGAGAAGCCAAGGTCCTTGGACAAAAGCATCTGGTCTTTAGACGGTAGGTGTGAGCATTGGGGTTTTTGCCTGGAGCTCCAAGTGCCAAGCTGAAAATGCAACCCTGCTCTGGCCGGGAACGAGTCCTCCTGCCCACCCCCAGCTTTATTTCGTTCCTGCACTGCCCTTCGCCACTCCTCTCTCCACACACGGCACCTCTGGGGTCCTCACTTGAATGTAGTTCTTCCCCTCCCGCAGCAGCCCCCCAAGGCCATAGAACTTGTGTGGGTCCCTTCCTGCAAGGCTGACACTCAAGGGTTGGTGGTAGGGCAGGTCATTGGTGCAGACGGAGGGACTGGGAAGTTGGGGTGACATTAGACTAGCTCACAAGTGTCCCCAAGGGTCAGAGGAAGGTGGGGGGCGTGCTGCCTGGGAGTCCTTGAACCACAGCTCGCCCGGAGGAGTCCTGCCTCCCAGGCGTGGGCCTGCCTTCCCTTCTCTGCTGTCTCCAAAGCACGCAGCCCTGGGTGGCGGCATTGGGACTTGCTGACTCAGGACCCCCGCAGTTAGCCTGGCAGGTCCCCATGCATCTGCTGCCGCCTTGTGCTAAGGTCTGTGTCCAACTGTCCCCTGGTGAACTGGGTTCTGAAGGGCAGAGGAGTGGCCGCCGTGATCCCTGGGTACACAGGCACTTGGTTTGAGGGGATTGTGAGCCCTTTTCATCTTCAGCAAACTCACTCTCTTTTAAAATTGAACCAGTGCTTGAAATTGTATCCCACCCCAGTCTGCCACAGAGAAATCAGGAAACCAAGAATTGTAAACGAGATCCTACCCCTGGGACTTTCATAGACATGTCTGAAGCAAGCCCTAACTTCCCTGCAAGGCGCCCTGGCCACCCATGCCCTTTTGGGGACCCTGCTTCCAGGCCTCAGCTCCTAAGTCAACCCTGAGGTTGCCCCTATTTTCTCCTGAGACTCCAAGAGTCACACAGCACAGATCTGACCTCTGGTGTCTGGCACAGCCAGTGATGTGTGTCGCAGCACTTGCTGGGAAACAAGGGAGAGCCCAGGCGGGCCGTAGGACGCCCATGAGAGACCAGGCACTGAAGGCTGGCTTCGGGGTGCAAACGCCACCCTGCAGTCACTGCCTCCCCTGTGCCTCTGCCAAACCTGCGGAATTTCCTGGGGCTGTTCCCAAAGGCTAAGCCCACCAACTTGAGTCTTCAAGGATGCTGGCTGAGCTCACGGGGGATCCTGGGCTCTGTCCCTCTCACACTTTGGCCTCACACTCAGCCCCAACGTTCTATGGTCTGACTTAACCACTTAGTGTGTTTCCTCCCCACTTGGGAACCATCCTCCTACCTTCTGGGGTCCCTGGCTGCCCCATGCCTGTGGGGTGCTGTGCATGGACATGGTTCCCTGGGCTAGGGGCACTGTCCCCCATCCCACACAGCAAGGCACGTCTGTGGCTGTCCAGCTGCCCAGGCAGGCTGAGTGGCACAGGAAGAGAAGCAAGAGAAGTGCAAACAGCTTTCACACCCTCTGTCTGTGTGAACTACAGGTCTGTTTTGTCAATGAGTTTCCTTCCCACCTAAGGCATTCTAATTGAACTTAACTGCACGAATGAAATTTCAGTACTGCTAAGAAGGATGGTGAAGTATTTTGGGATACAAATTTATCTTTAATAAAAAAAAGTGTCCTCCAACTGATATGGCACACTGAAGGCCATGACTCATGCCTGATGACTCATTCCTTCATTTCCCAAATAAAGGCAACCATTTGGACCCTGGGGAGGCCATTCACAAGGCCCCCAAGACAAATCCATGTCCTCCCTCCATCCATGAATGACATTAGTGACCTAACAAAGAGTCTGCCTGAGACAAGCATTTTCCTTCTCTTTACAGGGGCTCAGGCCAGAGAAAGTTCCCCTCTTGAGTGAAGGAAGGCCTGCGAATCATGCAGATGGTGCTTGAGCTTCGGCCTGGCTCTGCAGGGAGGTGCGACTGTGAACTCTGGGGTCACCACACCTGGCATGTCTGGATCACCTCCTTCAGGGCCTTCACCTCTTCCATGCTTTTGTCCTTCACTGCCACAGCCAGGAGGACCGCTCGGTTTCCAGCTTCTTGTGATACAAACGTCACCAGGTTCTTCGCAAAGACATGGATGAGAGGCTGAGAAAGGAAGAGGGAGAACACTGTAATCGCAAGGAGTTGGTTTTCCCCAAGCCTCCTTGAAGGTTCTCTAGGAGCCCAGCAGGCTTCTTCCCACACATCCATTCACCACCAGATACACTCACTGAGGCAGTGACGGCTCAACGAGACTCTCCCAACACTCGTCACAAATTGCTGGAGAGGCATATTTAAGCTGATTTCCTTAGTGTCTCTGGGCCCTGTCTCTTCAGCTACCACTAACCTGGAAGGACTCAGGAAGCCCTGTCTGCAATCTCAGACGACCTTTTCAGAATGGACCCGACAGCAACATATTCCTTAAGGGATTACAACAGGGTTAAACGGAGTGGAAAGCCCACATTACAAAATCCATACCTCCACCTGTCTGCTAGGTGTAACGCTGGCAGGCTGAGGGGGTACCCACAGAACCCCGAATTGGCTGTATGGTGGGATAGGGACTGGTCTACCCGAGGTCCTAGTGTATCCTGACCAAGTACAGAACCTACAGTGAGTCCCTTCTCCGCTTTACCTCGTCCTGTCCCAGCAGGACTCTTGTGGTGAGCATGGGCTTGCTGATGTCACCCGTCACGTGGCTGGGTTCCAGGGAGACCAGGGTGCCCATCTTCCCAAACTGGGTCACCACCACTAGGATGTGACTGCTGAAGTCTGTGCAGACGACCTGGGTGGGGACCCCGCACACCACTTCACTCTTCTGTTTCGATAGCACCACCGGCTTGCCTTCCATGGCGATGTCTTCCACCGCGGCACACTTTACTTTCTGTTAAACAGAAAGGAGGGCAAAATGAGTCACCCAGAGTCAGATCCACCTTGGGACTCCACACCCAGTCACCTGTGGCATCAAAACCACCACGCCGAGTGCGGGGGCGTGGCTACAGCCTGGAGCTCTGGGTTTGAGGGGCGCAAGGCCTGCGACGGCGGGTCCGCACCCATCGGACCCGGCCCCGGAGCGCCCGCCCACCCGGTCCCCCGCACCCAGGCCCGGAGCACCATCTGCCTCGGGGCGAAACCGCCGGGCCCGCAACAGCACGCAGTCCGTCGCCCCCGCCGCAGCGCCACCCACCGGCGGCCGCGAACTGAGAACGCCCACCGCCCACCGCCCGCCCAGCGCTCAACGCACCCGGAAGTTACGCAGGACACGCCCTCCCAACCACGCCCTCAACAATCCCCGGACCCTCCCACTCGCCCCGCCACCCCGGCCGGAAGTGTGCAGCCGCGAGGCTTCCGGTTCCCGGGCCGGGGCCTCCGAGCACTGAGCAGCGGGGTTCCGTGCTCCCTGGCGCCAATGCCGAGGACGCGCTGTAGGTCCCACCTGCAGGCTCGGCCGCAGGCTGTTAGGAAAAGGACCTCGGCTGGTTCCGACGGGGCCCTGGAGCCTGGAGCCAGGATGTGGCCGCTTGACCGTGACCCAGTGCTCAGTGCCGGGCAGTCACCTAGGCAGGGAAAGGGCAGCAGCAGGTGCCCGGACAGGGCTATTTCTCTTCTTCCCCAGGTGGCCCCCCACCGCTCCACTGCTTATCCTCCATTTCTCCAAGCTGCATGTTGTATTGGCTGACGGAGAGGCTGGGTTGATACTGCAGCAGTTTGAGCCTTAAGACTCCTCAGGGGATTAACACCCTTCCAGCCTCACTGGGAAGTCTTCCTGTCCAGGTTCCTGGCTGCCCAGTCGAGGCATTCCCGGCCTAATCTGTCTGTCTGCACCGCTTCACCCTTTAGGAAACCTTAGACCCTAAGTCTTCACTCCTTTCCTGGATTTAGCAATCTGAGTTAAGTCCAGTGAAGTGTGCTCCTCCCAAAATGATTTCTGGTGGCTTGAAATAAAAGCAATTGTGTATGATCATCATCACAATAGACGAAATCAGGAGGAAACTTGGTTTTGTGCTTTCTGGCAGCCAGTTCACAAACGGAAAAATCATGTGTTTCATGCTTCCCATACTCAAACGAAGGAGGCATGTCAGTTTCTCAGTCTATAAATATTTGTTGGTTCTAAATTTAAACACACATCCACCTACACACTCCCCAAAGCAAATTGCCCATGTATGGCTTTGCTATGTGAAAGCTTTGAAAGGTTCATTAACTCATATCTGCCTACATGTACATTGTTTCTATAGGCAAATAGACCTCAGAAATATGACATCCCCCAAAACCCCCACAACTGTGAAATACACGTAACAAATTTACAACACATGTTGAAGAATATAGCATGTGATATTTTAATGACACTGTTAAGCATATACTAAGCACTTATTGTTTGGCTGGTTTAAGGTCTAAAGCTTTGGGAAAGACAGTACAAAGGAAACAAGGCAGGAAGGTTGTCCTTGACAGAGAAGGTGACAGTCCAGGGAGGGGGCTCCCTGGTGACCTCGATGGGTATGTGGACAGGACCTGGACAATTAGAACGATGAAGGAGGAGCGCCTTGCCTACCCTTGACTGTTCCCTGGTGCGTCGAGGTGGATTGCATTGGAAAGACAGAGCCTGTAAGTGAATTCACTCAAAATGGGAATGAGATAGTATTGTTGTCCACAGTGGGGCAGAAGAGTTTGAGGATTTATCCTGAAAAGTGAAAAAATAGAGACAAATATCTTGAGTCTTCTTATATTTAAGGACGTTAGGTTACGAATGCAATTCTGTCTTAATCTGTAAAACCAAAAATGAATCAAGTGTTGATTTGGCAGGGTCATAATTTTCCCAACAAATTGTCTGATCGTTCAACACATCACACCTCACATTGAGTGTGATTTTCCCAGCTGTGTTTTGCCAATTGCACATGGATTAGCGATTCCCCAAGAGCCTCTTAATCCTTTGATATTCATATCACTTCTTGCAGAAGTGCCCTCCTGTCATCAAGCTCATCAGCTCCCTGGGTCTCAGCAGCTGGCCTGTCTAGCATTCATTCCCCTGCCCTCCCACACCCGGCCAATGACTTTGGGCTGGATCTGAACACCTTCCCATTCATTCATGGGCTTTCTGAAATCCTGCAGCTTTCAGGAGACTTATATTTGACTTTGCATTTCGTTTGCATGGTACATCCACAGCGTCACAGACTATCCTGGGCTTTGGCAGGGGTTTGGGGAGCTCTGGAGTTACAGCAGATTGGATGTTTGACCCCTAATTATGGACTCGGCCAGTTCACTCATGAAATTTGTGTGTTGTGATTATTTCTTTTTTCCTGTGTGACCCTCTAGGCAGCAGGCATTTCCACAGGCAGGACCTCCTGGGTTTGATAGTCTGGGAATGGGTGAGCCTGTGCATCTCAGAGTCAACCTCTTGGGCAGCTGGCCCATCAGCCACAGTCTCTCAGCTTAAACATGAGGCAGATGTGTCTGCCTCGTGGGACTGAGTGGGGTGTCCCTTGCTGTAACCGTCTGTAGCTTTATGGACATGGTAACTGGATTTATTATTAACCAAGCACGCTGCCGTCCCTCAGTAAATAAAATCCTGCTGTGTGCGTGGAGGAGGGGCCGTCAGCAGGATCCCTGTCCAGGGGCTGGTAGCTGTTCCTGAGCTGCTGGCAGGAGGCCCTCTCCAGGCTGCTGGAGGGGACCACCAGGATCCCCCAGGGGCTGCCGACTGTCTTGTAGACATAGTATTCCCTCTAACATCCTGTGAGATGCGGTAAAAGGTGGAAGTGTTTTATCTGTATAAATGACATGCTCATGTCTCAGCTCATCCTTCAAGAGGAGCAGACTGCTAGAGATTTTATCTGTGACACGGCCTGAAACAGTGGCGCCAGATACAGATATTTCATCGCATGCAGATTGTAGATGTTTCGGAACAAGTCAGGGGAGGTGTACCCACTAGGAATCCTTCAAGAGTAGGTGGCAGACACCCAGGTGAGACCATCTGATCCCCTAAAGCATGGTAGACAGACTCCAACAACCGGAAAGACCGAGAGACCTATGACTGGCCCCCACCTCGCAGCTGTGTCCTGGTGTCGTTCCCGCATGGCCATCCCATGTCCTGGTAAAGGTGACATAAAACTGCCAGCTCTACCTCTCAGTGGTTTTCTCTCCTCATAGTCCCAGGAAAATTGCCAGGACCAAATCTCCTTAGTCCTGTGCGGTCCTAGAGGTATCACTGTGACCAGCATTCGTGGGCGCTGTTCACGTACTGACCGGGGCCACAGGCCCACCCCCGAGGCAAACGCTCTTTTCAAAATGGATGCAAAAGCAGCTTGTCCTGCCCTTGGGAGTTAAAATGCTTCTTAAAATGGATGTTGCCGAAGAAATTGCCAGGACTTTGCAAAACTCCTAGCACTCCCCACGTCCTTCCCCAGCCCGAAACGCTGCGTCTTCAGGTTCGATGGGCTTGCCTGTTCCGGTCATTCCTAGAAATGCACACATCTGCGTGGCCTTTGTGCCTGCTCCTCTCACTTGGCACCCTGTGTCTGAGGGTCATCCACGGGGTGGCCGAGGTGTCTTTCCTTTTGGAGAAAGCCATTCCTGCTGAGGAACTGGAAGGATTAAATGACGTCCCTTTGGGCAAAGGCCTGCTTTAGGGCCAGGCACAGAAGAGGTGCCACGTAAAGTCTCTTCCCTTCTTGGGTCGTTAGTGTCTACAGTGACACTGAACATATGGCCACCATGTGGCCAGTGACTCGTGCGGCCCGGGCTGTTTCTAGACCAGCAGGTGGCATATCACAGTGCTTCCAGCGGGCACTGAGCCTGTGAAGTCCTGCGCCACTCTCGGGGACAGACCGTGACGTGCAGAGGCCATGTTGTGTCCACACCAGGACATGGTTCAGGGGCAGACAGAGCTGCAGAGGCGGCAGGGCCAGGCACAGCGGTCACCTTCGCCACCTTCCAGGGCTGAGACTCAGGCTCAGTAGACTCCACTTTGACCCTAAACCTCATCCCTGCACTTTTTTTTTTGCCCCCACTGGGTTGTGACGGTGTCACAAAGACCTTGAGCAAATAGCCACAGAAGTAGGAACCTCCTAATCCGGCTGCGCCTTAAGACAGGAGTGATCAGGACAGCACCCTGCTTTCTAGAAAAATACAATGAATAATTCATTTTTTTTTCCAAACTCGGATTATCCAAGTTGGGAGAAGAAGCTATAAGAGACATTTGCTGCTTATGTTTGGGGAGTAAAAGAGATTAAAGGCAACCAATTGAAAAAGACACATATTTTATTACCAAAATGAAACCCAGAGCCTGTGTGAAATTCAAATTTTTCCCCAGGGAAATTAATGAGCCCCATTCAAACTGAGTCCACTTTATAAGGGTCCAGGGAGCGGTTTATTTGGGAAGGGAATAAATCCTCTTCCAGGAGCATTTACCAGTCATGTCTGAAGAGTGTGCAGCCCAGGTCAGAGGTAAAAACATTGTGTATTGACAGGCTGGTAGTGTTCCCTGTTGGGTGTAGACTCAGCTGGGCTGGAACCGGGGGCGGGCAGGTGAAAACTGTGTGACCAGGGAGCCCTGGAGCTTCAGAGAGCTGTGGCAATGGGAGTCTTTTTTTTAAAATCCCACAGGAAACAAAGGAAATCCACTGTTTTAGACTCAGTTCCTTCATAGCACAGAAGCTTAGCACTGGAGCTTAGCACCACGTTTCCTGCTGAATGCAGTTCCGCTCAGAGGTGACAGTCTCTTCATTCCTCAAGTGAGGTCCCCACCCCAGCGGAAGTGCAGAAAGTGGCCTTGCCCTCGCACACTGTTCTGTTGGCTTAGCTCTTCAATAAATGAAACCTTAATCCACGTAAATTTTCTGAAAGCCTTTATTTCAGTATTTTAAGAAGTTATTTCCCCCCTCAAAGAAGCCGTCTCACCTCCCTGAGTGGACAAAGATCCAGGCCTTCATGTCTCTGCAAGGCTGTCACTCCACCTTCCTCCTCAAGGAGCTCCTGGAACGTGGTACTGCTGATCCTGGCGTCTCAGTGAACGGCTGCATGGGACCCTGCGAGCTGGGGTACAGGGTGAAGGGGAGAGTGGTGGGGGCAGGACAGGGCGAAGGGGAGAGTGGTGTGGGCCTTGGACAGAGGATGCTGAGTGATTCTAAGTGGGAGGGGAGGAGCGGGCCGGGAGGAGATGGGGACCTCGCGTTTCCGAAGGCCTCCTGTGTCCATGGACTGGCCCAGAGGCCTGTGCCACGTGGAGGTTCTGAGGAGGCAGATGAGCACAGCACATGGACTGTCTGTCACCAGAATGTTCTAGCAATGCCTGGGCCTTCCATGTGAGGTGCCGGAAGCCCTCCCTTTGGAGGACTGGAGACCAGAGGACCTTTGGGGAGAGGACGCATAACCAGGATGCTACAATGGGGACTTTGGACTCAAATTTGGGAGTTTTTTTGAGATCCGAATGTCAACATAGAACTAATAAATGTAACGAGAGCTGCCCAGATCCTACCAGAACATTCAGTGAGACACAGACAAAGCCACACAAGGTCCAGGAAGTGCACTGGGATCCGGAGTGTCTGAGGCCCCTGCGCGTCCCTGTATTGCGGGAGGGAGGTGACGCGGCACAGGACATTGGAAAGCCGCTTAGCTGTTCCCCGCGGAGTTAAACACATACTGAGCAATGTCCTTTCAGGTGTCTCCAGGAGAAGGGAAATTTTGTTCACACAGAAACCCACGCACGAGTGTGAGGCCCGAACTGCCAGCCCACGAATGACCGCATGTCCCCGCTGTGACCTTGGGGGTGCCACCTGGTGGAGGTTCAGGGTCAGACAGACCCAGGACTCCGCTCCCCTGACGCAGGTGCAGGGTGGGGGTGGGTCAGATGTGACCGCAGTGGGTGCCTGGGAACTCTACTGGGGGCTCTCCGTCCGTGTCACAGCTGTGGAGGCGACTATGAGCGTCATCTTGGGCAAACTCAGAACTGTAAATAAGAGCGAACAAAGGGTTCTGGTAAACAGCTGAGAATGAGAAAGAAGTGAGACAGTTCCCCGCGCCTGCCCGAGCAGCAGCTCACAGTGACGGCTGCCCAGGACACGGCGAGTGTGGGGGTGGCCATGTAGCAGCCCTTCTGGAAGCTGCTCCGGGCCCCTGGTGCCCTCCAGCTCTCCGCAGAGACACGGCCGGGTCAGCGAAGCAGGAGTGACCTCCCCAGCAGCTGATGGGCTGAAGGTGAGGACAGCCCCCAGGGAAGGGCAGGGGGTGCACAGCGGCCACACACACTGGCAGCAGGGTCTTCTGTCCTAGTGAAGGTGTCTGGGATGGGGCTTGAATGAGGTGCAGCTATGAGCCCCCACATTCACGTCGAGTGTGCTTTAATATATCATCAGAAAGGAAGCAGGAAGGAGATAGGAACTGCTCACGTGCTGGGGTCTGGGTCACCGCGTGGGTGCCTGGCCCCAGGTGCGGGGACAGTGGGCCTGATGGGAGGCCTGTGTTACTGGAGAACGCCTCCGGGGGGCAGCAGAGGCCGCAGAATGCGCTCAGCTGGCGGAGCAGGGCCAGGCTGAGCTGGGAGCTGGACTCTTTCCCTCCAGCTTTCCTCATTTGCTCCATGGGCAGGACTGGCCACAGCCACAGAAATCTGCGTCTTCCCAGGGGATAGGAGCCAGCTCTTCTCTGTGTCCGTCCTGTCTCCTCTTTCAGGTTCTCTCTCCTTCCTGTGCTGCCAACCCTGTCCTTTTCTCTGTTGCCTGAGTGACCCTTTCTCCCCCTTCATTCAGTCACCTAATGATAAAGATCTTTGTCCCTGGAAGGTGTTGAGGCCTGTCATTTATGTCAGGGACACCTACTCAGCCTGTGGAGAGGACCAGACCCCTGCCCTGCAGCGGATGCAGGGGACACAGGCCTGGCGCCGTCCCCTGGGGAGACCCGGGATTCGCACCGGGAGAGGGAGTGCAGCTCGGGCATGAGTGTTCAGACAGGAACGGCACTGCCATCTGGACTGTACCGTCAAGGCCACAGTGAAAACAAGGCAGCGCACGCTGGCCTCTGACCCACATTTGCTATGATTGGATCTCCAGTTCAGATTTGATCTTCCTGGTAGCCAGAGAGAAAAGGGAAGCAAGATCAGGTCCTGGGTCCCTTGCTTGCTGCCGGAGTCAGAGGATCAAGGCTTCCTGAGCCAGGGGGTTGGTTGTCTCCCAGGCTCAGGAGGGGCTTCTGAGGTCAGGGCGATGCCCGGGCGCCCTGGCACAAAGGGCAGCAGGCTGTGTGCTCCTCCCCTGGGCTGTGGCCCTCGACAGGACCAGGGAAGGGAGGGCAGGAGCCAGGCTTCCTCAGGCTGTACCTGGAGGTCCTGGGTCGGAGGTTCCACAGGCAGTGTGTTCTGGGCTCAGCCCTGGACCTCCTGCTCGCTGGGTCCCACAGGCCTCTCACCCCAGCCCCCTGCCCCTAGCACTGTCTCCATGAGGCTCCACTTCAGTGCCCTCCCCACCTCTGTCCCTGAGGATAAACCCCTGTGGCCCTGACCTGCCACCTCCTTCCCTCTTTCTGACCTGTCTTCTTGGGGGTAAAGCACACAGCAAAGTGGACCATCTCCCCGAGCACACAGGTCTGTGCTGTGCGGCTGTCACCACCTCCCGTCTCCAGACTTTCCATTTTCCCAAACTGACACGGTCCCCGTTAAACACTTTCCTCTCCCGCTTCCCACCCCGCACGCCCTGCACCATTTTCTACTCTGTCTCTACAGGGACCTCACATTCACATTCGTCCCCTCGTGCCTGACACTGGGACCCCTGGTGACAAGAACCAAGGCCCTGTCCCCCTGGGAGAAGACAATGCACCAGAGGTGTGCCCACACCTGGGGGCATGGCCAGCAGGGTGGGGACAGGCGTGTTCTTCTGGATGGTGCTCACTCCTGGGACGCCCTCCAGCTGGCTCTAGATCCTGCTCGGCTGCCTCCTCCAGGAAGCCTGTCCGTTCTGCAGAACTGCCGGGTCTGGGTTTCTCTTCTCTCCACTTTTGGGATTCAGCCTGACGGGGGTCTGGTATTCAGGACTAAGACAGGGGTATCCCCACACTCCCTCAGCCCCAGACACCTGAGGATGGTGCCCGCACTGGTCCAGGCTCCAGTCCGGGCTCCAGGTGACATCCCAGCCAACATCTTCGATGGGACTCCCTCTCCAGCTGATGGAGCACAGAGTAGGTTTGAAATGCTCTTAGAAGCTGGGAGCACCGGTCAGCAGTGGAGCAGAGGCTGGCAGTGCCTCTGCCTTCGCAATTTCTGTCCTTTCACCCCTGCCTAGCACCCGTCCAGGGGCTTCACCATTCCTCCTTTTGTCTGATAAGACCCCAGCCCCACACCAGGGGCTGGGGGTGAGAGGGGGGCTTTGAGTGGGGTCAGCACCGGACCCCACCCACCCCAGTCTGTCCCGGTGGCACCCTCTCTCCTGGCCAGGGCGTGCCTCTCCCTGCTTGCTGTCTGCAGCCCGGCTAGGCCGCTGGGAGCACGGGGGCCTGAGACCGGAGACGAGCGCCAGGGGATTTGCTTAAACTCATTAGACCCGACGAGCCCTCCACAGCGAGGGCCGTCTGCACCCGGCCCTTTAATCTCGTTCGGGCCTCTGGATAATTTGTTTAGCTGTGCTGATCAGTTGAAGGTTAATTCAATTAGACTGGGGTTATTTATTTGTGCCCGGATTTGCTGAGAGTCGCTGGAGCTACACGAGGTCTTCATTACAGTGGCACAATGGCTTCATTAGGAGATGACTCTGTCCACTGGTCTCTCCTCCGTCCTGCTGCCCAGGGAGGGGTGGCCTGACTTGGGGAGGGGCTCCACACTGGGGTCCCAAGACCCGAGCTCCAAGTCAGTTGTCCCTTGACCACCTGCTATACATGGATGCTGATCAAGTTGGGGTGGCCTGTTCCTGATCCCTCCCTGGGGATGAGGGTGATACCCAGCCTGTTCTCAGCCACACATGGGAACATCTTCTTCCCCTCTGCTGCCCCGCCCTGGGAGAGTGCAGCCCCCACGCCATGATGATGGTCACAGCGAGCAGCTGTGGGCTCATTGCCCAGAGCTGGGCCATCTCCCTGGCAGCTGTGGGGGTGGCTGACCCTCTGGGCCAGGGGGCTGGCAGGGAAAGCGGGCTAACAGTTTGGATCACTCCTCAGGGGTCCTTCCTCTGGTCTGGGTTCTTCCTCCTGTCCCGAGGTGGGGGCAGGGCCTGGTTGGGCAGCTCTCATGGGGGTGGGTAGGCTGGGGGGCTCTAAGACAGCTTCTCTCAGAGCCTGGCACCTGGGCAGGGACAACTGGAGCCTCCACAGGCTCCATCAGAGCCCCGGGGAGATGGATGTTGACTTGACACTCAGGGCTTCCAAGTGGCAGCCCGTGAGATAGCGAAGCTGCATCTAGCACCGGTCAGCATCTCCCCTCCTGACGCACATAGGGGCTGAGGCCCAGGGCGGGGTGTGGGCAGGCTTCTTGGTTGTGGTAAAGCCCATGACATGCCAGCTACCCCGCCGTGTACTGCCTGAGTACACAGTGATGTCGGTGACCAGTGCCTCTACCCCTGAATGTTTCACCTGCAACCTAATATCTGTCCCATGACTGATCTCTCCCCAACCCTGGCACCCACTTCACTATGTCCCTATAAATCCAGGGCTTTGGGGTCCCAATAGTTAGGATCACCCAGGACACTTATCCTTCCGTGTCTGACTGATGCCACCCAAAGTGTCCTCGGCTACCCATGTGGATCTAGGTCAGCAATCTGGTTCTTTCTGAAACCAAGCGATGTCCCAGGGCAAGGCCCCCACCCCATGTGTCCACTTGTCCACGCGGACCTGTGTGTCCAGCTCTTGACGGGTGTGACGGTGGTGAGCCGCGCCATGTCCCCTGCACCTGAGAAGTGGTCACAGCCCCCAGACAGGGGTTGAGGGCTCCGTCCCCAGGAGAAGGGGCCTAGAATGCAGCCCCTCAAGTCCACACTCTGCTGGCAGAGGCTGCCATGTGGCAAGTCCAGGACAATTGCAGGGGTGGCCAGGTGGCAGGGACAGGCCCAGAGGCTGGGGTTCCCAGGGGGCAGGTTCTGCATGAGGGTGTGGGTTCCCCTAGGCAATCTGAGAGCAGGGCCAAACAGAAAATGTTGGGGTGTTCAAGGAGATGAGTTCAGGAAGCACCCCTGCACACACCTGTCTCAGAGATCAGTGGAGAGGTCGCAGTCGTGGGCGATGAGGGGTCATCCTCTGTGAGACATGGGACTGAGGGCTGAACTGGGGTGAGGGGTGCGATGGGCTGAGCAGGGCTGTGCCCCCACCTCCACCAGCTGCTATCTGTGAGCAGGGGCCCTGGCCTTGTCCAAGGGGGCTGGACATAGACAACTCCGGGACCCAGCCCTCACTCCTGCAGCCCTAAGGGGAAGCCGCCCACTGTCATCCTGCCACTGAGTATCACACTTCCCCAGGTGCCCGAGCCCATTTTCCAGATGATTATTTCATTAATGAAGTTGCACAGCAGGACGATGGCCTCCCATCGAAGAGGCCTGGTGAACACGGATCACCAGGAATGAATTAAAGCATTCGAGGAGCGCCCTGGTGGAGTAATGGTTGGGTCCGCCACCTCTGATTGGCACAGTCCACATACATCCCAGGGACCCAAGTTCCCATCCAGGAGTTGGAGTGAACAATCGAGACCACTAAGTAAACAGGTGCTTCTTCCACTCTTCCTGCCTGTCTCTGCTCACCTTCCTGCCTGCCTGCCCTCTTGTCGGTGACACCTTGCTGGGGGGAGAGCGGCAAGCACAGGTCCTGTCGTGGGCTGCGCACAGGGGCCATCCACAGTGCGGTGTGGCGGAGACTGGGATGCAGGAAGCGGAGCGCGCAGGGATTGGTGGCGACGCTGTGTCTGGGGTTTGCTGCTCTGTCCCCAGGCCAGGCGACCACAAGGAGTGGGAGCCCAGTGCCTTTATCAGCTGCCTGGGAACTTAGACGCGGCTGTCCCTCTCCCCATCGTACAGGGAGGGGACGCCTAAAGGGGACTGCACTGCAGGGCATGCGGCTCTTGGGGATGGAGCCTCTTCTTTCCAGCGGCACCCACGCTCGGTTGTCCCAGGGCCCTAACTGGCTCATTTAACCCTCACCCACCGGTGCTGGGGGCCCCGGGGGCCTGGGGACATGGGGACGATGTGGCTGCCTAACAGGGATCGTACTGTGGTATTGAGGTTAGGGTCATAAAGGGGCCACAGAGGCCGGTGATGATGTTGGGCCAATCCTGGACCAGGTGATGTTTTGGTCCAGACTTGAAAGCCAAGCAGAGGTCGGCTGGATGCAGCTGGGAACAGCCTCTAGGCAGAGGAAACAGCATGTGCGAAGCTCTGAAGCAGGAGGGACACAAAGAGAACAGTGTGTCAGGCTGCTGGGGTCGCTGGACTCGGGGTCACCAACCTGGATGAAACCTACAGCTGATGGTCACCTCCCAGCTGGAGGCCGAAGTCCAGGGCCTGAGTGTGGCCAAGTTGGGCCCCCAGAGCCTCGGGCTGGGGGTCTGTTCCAGGCCCCTCTCCTTGCTTCTGAGTTTAACCGTCCTGGTGGTCTTGGGTTGGTCTATGTTGCTCCAGCTCCTGCCTCCATTGGCACAGGTCATCTTCCCTCTGTGTCCCTTCCTTTCCTTAGAAGGACACCTGTCCTTCTTGTCCTTGGGACTTTATGGCCCCAAACCCAAGATGCTCTCGTCCTAAAATCCTTTGCTTAATTTCATCTGCAAAGACCCTTTTCCAAATAAGATCCCTTTGCAGGTTCTGGGGTCAGGACTTGGACTTTTTTGAGGGGACACCATTGGGCCCCTACAGTCAGTATGTTCTGAGTAAAGGGATGCGAGGTGTAGATGAAGGGCTGGGAGGCAGACTAGGCCGGGCCAGGAGGGCATGGGTGTCCCCCCACAGGCGCAGCAGCCGTGGGGTCTGACATTGACCTCCATCTCTCCTCGGGGGTTCTGGCTGCGGTGACAGGAAGACTGGGGGATGGGGGCAACCCCGGGGCGAGGCCAGAGTCCAGGACAGGGTGATGTGCTCACAGGGGCTGGCTGGGGACTCGTTTTGGAGGGAGAGCAGGAGGATTTGCTGAAGAGGCGGAGGTGGGAGGGGAGAGGTGGTTGGGAGTGAGGACTTCCCACATTATGGAGAGAAAACGAAGGGGTTGGAAGAAGTAAAGTGCTGAGCAAGGGCCCTGCAAGCCGGGGAAAGGAAGTCCTGTGGGACATGCATCCGTCTGTCATGACCTTGGTCTCAGGGCGCCTCCCCACCCCTAGGTCCATGAGGCCCAATCCGAGAGGCTTTCACACATGGCTGCCTACCAGGGCCGGCTCTGCTCTAAAGTCTGCTTGAGCCACAAGGTTGAAATAACAACAGCGCTTTTCTAGATTGCTATCTGCCTGTGTTCCTGTCCCCAGTGGCGCCTTGGTGTCACCTGGGCACAGAAGAGAGGTGGCCACAGGCCCTCCTCATTGTAGCCAGGACAGGATCATAGGTGGCAGATGCTAAGACAGGGTATGTTGGGGGTACTGGGGCCCCCTTGGGAGCCATGCCTGGTGTAGATGAGCTTGCAAGAGTGTGTGTGCTTCCCAAGTGCAAGATTCAGGCCCCTGGGGCCTGGTGAGCACACACTTACCACAAGCCCACAATGCGGAACAATCTAGAAGGACTTGCACCCGCTCATGAGGGCAGTGGTACCCGGCACATACAGAGTATTTTGGACACAATGGTGTGTGTGCTCTGGTAAGGACCCTCTGGCCAAGGCGGACTGAGCAGGCCAGGGGTTGCGGCCGACCAGGCAATGTTCCACTAGGCTTTAGACTGGTGAACATCTGAACAGAGTCTGAGCCTGAGAGGCCCCTGTGGGACGCCGGAGGCTCTGATGACAGTCACACCACCCTGCAGTGACAGGGCTCTCTGTGGCAGGAAGCCGTGTGTATGTGAAAGTGTGAAAGTGTGTGGGGGTATGGAGGTTTCTGGGGAGTAGCGATTAGGAAGGGAAGCTCTGGGGTGACCTTGGAAAGTTCTGTGGGAAACCAGAGCCCAGTTCAGAGGTTGTTTGGGGAGCCAGGTTCAGAGCCATGGGTGGCAAGTCCAGGGTGAAGGAGGTCTCTCCTTGAACCCTGACATGGCTCTAAGGAGCAGCTTTGGGCATGTCATTGTCATCTCCGGAGTGTTTGAAGCCTACTGGCCTGAGAAGAGCAGTCTGGAAGCTGGGGTCTAATTGTTGACATGTGGTTTTGTTTGCACAAACTGTGGGCTGGGGAAACGATGGAGGCAAGGCTGTCTTTGAGGAGTTTACCTCCTAGTTGGAGGGACACACACTCCAGGCTAGTGTACTCAGTGCTGCGATGGGGAACGATGGACTTTGGGCGCCCAAAACTGTGGTGGGGGCTCTTAGAGGTGGTTTCCTGAAATGTTCTCCCAGCTCAGAATGAATGACTGAGTAGGTCTTATCCAAGTCGGATGTAAAGAGCGTTCTAGAAGGAGACAGCATACACATAGGCCTAGAACAAGTAGGAAGTATATTTAGACCGCAATTTGATGAAGAAGATGATGATGATGGTGGTGGTGGTGACAATGGAAATAGTGAATGTGTGAATTAGGGTGTTGATGGTGATGATTGTCATCATGGTGATACTGATGATGGTGCTAATGATGATGCTGATGGTGATAGTAGTGATGATGAAGAAGTAGTTCCTCCAGCTGACAATGAATATATTGGTGTGGTAGTGGTGGTCATGATGGTGGTGGTGGTGGTGATGGTGGTGATGGTGGTGGTGATGGTGATGGTGGTGGTGGTGGTGGTGGTGGTGGTGGTGATGGTGGTGGTGGTGGTGGTGATGGTGGTGGTGGTGGTGGTGATGGTGGTGGTGGTGGTGGTGGTGATGGTGGTGGTG
>RJWH01006760.1:0-49522 GCA_004363575.1 Solenodon paradoxus
ATTAGGGGGAGGCGGGTGGCTTTGCGGGGAGGGCCATGACCAGAAGGGAACCAACGGGGGTGGGGGGACACAGGGAAGCAGAGGCAACAGGCGGGGCCCAGTCCACTAGGACCCCGACGCTGGAGGGGTGGACGTGCGGGGAGCAGAGGCCGTGCTGCGACCACAGGTTCACGAGGATCGCAAGCGTCTGCGCGGTCGCGCCCAACCCCGACACCGGATGGACGCCCACCTCCCTGGGCCTCCGCATCTGCCCCAGCCGGCCCAGTGCCCCCGGCAGGTCCAACGGCCGTGGCCTCGGCTGTAGCCCCGGCCCCGCGGAGCCGGCACACGAGCCTCCCGCGTCTCCGAAAGTGTGACGGGGAGAGAGGCGGGAAGGAGGGCGGGACCGACGGACCGCTCCTGCTCACAGCAGACGGGCCCTGCTCAGGGTAGGAAGGAAACAGGCACATCCCGGGCCGCAGGTCCTGGGGCCACTGCCCGCTTGGGTGCCCGCCAGACAGCACCGGTCGCCGGGAGGCCGGGCGAGGGAAGACGCCCGCCGGCCACGCCCCGCCAGCTGCCGGCAGACCACGGCGGACGAGCGGGACAAAGCGCAGCTTTCCCATTGGCTGCGGCGCGCCTCGCGGCCGGCGGCTTCAGGCTCGGGCGGCCAATCGGCGCATTGAGATGCAAATGAGGCGCTATAAAAAGGGCGGGCGGCGGCGGGCGGAAGACGCGGGCGGCGGGGGCGGCGCTGCACCGCTGCGCGCTCTGTGCTCTGCTGCTCCTTGCGGGTCATGGCTCCGCCCCTGGTGCCCGGCCGGGACCGTGCGGGCCGGGAGGAGGAGGACGGCTGCGACGCGCAGGGGGATCGCAAGGTGCCGGCCGGGGCCGGGGCCGGGGCCGGGGCCGGGGCCGGGGCCGGGGCCAGGGACCAGGGCAGGACTGGCGGGCGGCGGGCGGCGGGCGGCCGGGGCTCAGTCGTCCGCTCCCCGCAGGCCCGGAAGCCCCTGGTGGAGAAGAAGCGGCGCGCGCGCATCAACCGGAGCCTGAAGGAGCTGCGGCTGCTGCTGGCGGGCGCCCAGGTGAGGGGCGGGTGCCCGGGGTCTGCTGGGCGGGCGGGTCGCCGCCCGGCCCGGCCTCACTGCCCTTCCCCGCCCGCGCTCCCGCGGCGCAGGTGCAGGCCAAGCTGGAGAACGCGGAGGTGCTGGAGCTGACGGTGCGGCGCGTGCAGGGCGCGCTGCGGGGCCGGGCGCGCGGTGAGTGGCGGCGGGGCGCGGCCGGGGCGCGGGGCGCGTTGGCCTGGCCGGCCCGACCCCGACCACGACCCGGCCCACCCTGTGCCGCCGTGTTGCTGGTGGCCAGGCTCCCACCCCAGCAGGGCGCACCCCCGCGTCTCCCGGCTAAGCGGGTCTGCACGGCCAGGTGGAGCGGCCACTACCGTCGCGGCTCACTCGTGGGTGTCTCTCCCTCCCACCCCTGGGCGCAGAGCGCGAGCAGCTGCAGGCAGAAGCCAGCGAGCGCTTTGCCGCCGGCTACATCCAGTGCATGCATGAGGTGCACACGTTCGTGTCCACGTGCCAGGCCGTCGATGCCACCGTCGCCGCCGAGCTCCTGAACCACCTGCTGGAGTCCATGCCGCTGCGCGAGGGCAGCAGCTTCCGGGATCTGCTGGGGGACGCCCTGGCCGGGTCGCCGGGAGCTCCTGGGCTCTGGTCCCCAGGGTCCCCGTTGCCCAGCCCCCGGGGCCCCGGAGACGACCTGTGCTCTGACCTGGAGGAGGCCCGGGAGGCTGAACTGAGCCGGTCATCTGCTGAGGGGCTGGTGCCCGCCGCCCGGGGCAGCCTGACCACCCCCTGCATAGCCCAGAGCGTCTGGAGGCCTTGGTGACCCAGGCAGCCTGGGCCAGCAGGGGTGGGCTCCCCCTTCCCACTCAGCCTCTGCCGCGGGGTCCTGGATGTCTCCTAGGACAGCACAAGACTTGCTGGGCAGTCCCGGATGACCAGCCCAGTCTGGCCACTGGTCGTGTTTGTTGAGGAGTAACATCTGGGCCCACCGCCCCCTGGGTGGAGGGAGGGAGGGAGGGAGGGAGGGAGGGAGGGAGCCGGTGGGAGAACAGGCAGAGCTGCAGGGTTCTCCACGCCCACCCGGCCAAGCCTCCTCGGGCGCTGTGGTTCCCGGGCAGAGGGGAGCGTCTCCATGCCAGGCACCCGTGTCGGGGCAGCCCAGGCTAGACTGGCCGCTTCAGCCAGGACACCGGGCAGCAGTGTGCTCCGCGCACTACTCAGTTGCCAGAGACAGAGCAAAGCACTTGAGTTCGTGTACTAGTTTGCTCTCGAGTGTTCCCCTTCTGCTGAAGGATTCTGGAGCATTAGTATCAGAGTGTGTGGAGATTGATGTGTCGAACGTGCAAGTATTAAAGCGCATCTCCCCCAGATCTGATGCTGTGAATGTTTTTAAGACCCGTCACCCACGTCAGCAGTGAGCTGTGCAGACACGGCAGACAGGGCTTCTGCCAGGCAGCTCCAGACGGGTCTTCCTGGCAGGTCTTCAGGCCGGGCCGGCTCTCCCCGGGAATTGTGCCACCTGGAGGTGGAGGCCATCGGCACCTGTCTGTCTCCAGAGTAACAGCAGTAGGCCAGCGGGCTGTCCCTGGGCCATCCTCTGCTTCATGAGCTTCCAGGGATAAAACTAATGCCTAGGTGCACCCCGGTGGAACAGCAGTTAGGTCTGCCTCCTCTGAGGGAGCATGGGCCTCATGCCCTGGGTTCAGGTCCCAAGTCTGTAGGAAACAACCAGTGTGAGCAACTGAAAATAAAAATTTCCTTGTCTGCCTGCCTGCCTGCCTGGTCACTTTCACTCCTGCCTGCACCTTTCTTTTAAAAAACAAAGGCTAAAGCCTACTGGCTCGCCTGTGGCCTGCAGATCTTGCACAAATAGCTCAGGGCCTTTGAGTGTATTGCTGAAGTCAGTCTTCAGCAACTTCCTCCAGTGCCAGTGACTCTAGGCACAAGGAGACCCAGCTAGTTTCTGGCTGGAAACAAAAGCACTGTGGCCCTGGGCAGCCTGCACTCGTCACACGCGCTCAGAAACTGCAAGGGCTGTGACAGGGAGGGCCGCTGGGTGTAGAGACTGTCCCCTTGGGTGGGGCGGGGCCTGTGGACAGCATGTGGTCAGTTTCAGTGGTCACTGCCACAGAGGGCCCAGCCCCTCCTCTCCTGCCTCAGGCAATGCTACCTGGGGTTGGCTGTGCCCAGTGGGGGCATGACATCTAGCATGGACACCCAGTCACCCTCCACTGTGGGCCTTCGCTTCAAGGACATCTTCCCCACCAGCGGTGCTGGTGCCAGGCGCGTCTCAGCTCCGCAACCCTGTGATTCAGTCTCGGCCCTCTGCCCCCAGGCTACAATGCAGCTCAATTACGTTAACGGCTCCAGACAGACTGACGGAGATCGTGTCCACATGGACAGCAGAGTAGGCCTGTGAGAACTCTGTCCCGTGTGGCTCCCAGCAGCACCCATCCCATGTCTCTGGCGCTCTGTAGTAACTCCCTAGAGCTGCCAGAATAAATTACACTGTTGACAAAACAGCATGAATGTGCCCCCCCGCCTCAGCCCACGGCGGCAGGGAGAGGCGCCCACGTGGGGGCTTCCACGGCCCAGTTTCCCCGAGCAATCCTGCAGCGCCTCTGTCCTGCCCCAGGTCCCTCCGCGCTTCCCCTGGCCAAAGGCGGCCGGGCTGAGGCTCCAGGAGAGAGAGGCAGATGCGCACCCACCTACAGCCAGACGGACAGCAGACCGTTCCAGGAACCAAGAAGCAACGCTGGGTCACTTCCTGAGACGAATGATGAAAGCTCTCTTGGAGGCTGCACAGCCTTCTGTCCACCTGAACGTGGAAAATCTTCCATTAGGGAGTCTCCCTCATCAGCTGAATCCTCAAGTGGTGAGAAGAAGGGACCCTACCCGACCAAACTCATCAGGACGAATCAGACCTGGTTTTTTGTGCCTGGTTGGGTCTACACAGGGGCTGAGACTCCTTATTCTACTCTGCACCAAGGTACCCTCGGTGGGCTAGAGCAACTGTGGCCACCCCTCTCCCAGACCGCGGGCCGAGCCAGGGCTTCATTCCTCACCACAGCTGGGTTGTAGTCCCACCAGCTGGTGTCATCAAAAGATGAAATATCTGACCCCAGTTCAAATTAAGTTCACAGCTAAAGCTCGATATGGGACCATGGATATGAACTCTGTATGTTTGTGTATGTGCAAGTACATACTGTCGTGTGCAGACACATCTCTGTGAATCAGAAGTTAGCACAACTTAACTGTGATAACCGTCTCAAGTGAAAAACCACCACGATGTGTGACCTTGCATTCTGCAGGCTAGCAGTCTCATAGCGGGTTCACCAGGCTAAAATCAAGGCAGGAATGCACGGCTCTCCGGAGGTCGTGCACCTTCTTGGCTGATGGCCATCTGCACAGTCGACGACATGGACACTGTAGCCATCTGACCCAGTTCCACGCTCTCACATCTTCGGACCCATCTGCTTCCGTCTTCCTTCTACTCGTAAGGACCCCGTGATCACACCGGGCATCCTGGGCAGCCTCCCTATCTTCAGGTCCATCATCCTGGCGTTTGTAAAACCGCCTTTGCCATAACAGGTAATAGACCCACAGCTTCTGGGAAGCAGGATGTGGACAGCTTGTGGGCAGCAGAATTACCTGCCCACCAGGCTTTCTGCCATCCGTGGTGAAGCAGTGTGGTGCCAGCCTTCCCCAGGCACTAGGCTCCCTCTGCCTTTGACCTGCTCAGCAACCCTGCTCTCTCCATTACATCATTCATCTCTTCTCCTCCTGGACCTGCAAACAAGTTACAATACTATCTGCATCTGGAAGGAGGGAGGTGAGACCTCCCTGAATCCTCTGCCTCATTTTCTGCTCTGAGGCAAAATTCCTTGAAAGCGCCATCACAGCCCCCACTGCTGTGCCCCTTATCTCCCGTCACTCCTCTCTGGAAGTCCCTGGAGATGAATTCTCGCTCCCCATGGAAACTGCCCTTGTCAAGAACTCCAGTGATGCCCGTGTTCGAAGTACAGCAGTCACTTTTCTAAGTTTCAACTCAGCCTCCCAGGGAAGCACTCTTCCTGGGGTATTGCTCCCTGCATCCAGCAATGCCTGCCTCGCAACCTCAAGAGCACCGAGACCTGGGGCTGCCCTACCTCACTGGTAGCCTCAGTCTCTTACTGATGCCCCTCTCTTGCTGACCATGCATATCCAGGACCAGTGCTCAGCCCTCCCCTATCACTTCCAACCAGTAACCTCACCCCTCTGTTTGGTGTGTTTCATTCAGGTGCCTAGATTCAAAGCCCACTCCCCATCCTCAGCTCCATATATCCTAGCTCCTAGCACTGTCTCCACTTAGAGGCCAGGTGGCCTCACAACCCTGAGAAAAGGCACAATCGAATCTCAGCCCCCAAAACACCATCACTCTCCTAGTTCTCTTAGAGGCACTTCATGTGAATTAATTTCCCTGTCATCATATTTCCCCCTCAATCAGGGTCACCAGCACCACTTTTAAATCCTATCTTCAGCTAACATCTTTCCCACCGACCTAGTCCAGACCACCCTCATCGCATCTTTAACCTGGACTGGTGCCTCCCTCCTTACTAGGTGACAGGCCGATCGGGCCTTCCAGGCGCTGCTGGACTTGGCCTCATGCCCTCAGGCGTCCACCTCCCGCTATTCCGTCCAGGCATGGCCTTTGTGGGTGAACTGACAGCGGGGATCCAGCGCGGTGCAAGCCCTTGAACCTTTCCTGGACGTCCGGGAGCCGACCTGGGAACACCCAAGGGGTTTGGGAATGCGGGATGGGTCCTGAGCAAGGTCACCTGCACGGCGAGGCTGTCCAGAGGACCCCAGACATTCAGGAAGCAGGGACGTCTTGGCCCCGCCCCTAACCCCTGGCCCCGCCCCATACTAGTTCCCGCCCCTCCCGGGGCTTCCTGGGAGATGTAGTTCCCGCCCTTCGACTCCCCGTTCCTCGCGGTTGCTGCAGGCCGAGCCGGGACTACAACTCCCAGGGGCCCGCCCCGCCCCGAGGCCACGCCCTCCGCCGCCGGGCGCTCGGAGCCGAGCCGGTTACTCTACGGCGCCCAACGGCGCGCCGGGGCGTCGCGCGGGCGGTTGGGGCTCTGGGTTCGGCCGGTCCTGCAGCCCTGGCCGCAGGAGGGACGGCGTGAAAGGCCCGCAGCCCCGGGGCGGCCGGCTGCGGCCCGCGGACGCCCGCACGCCCAGGCTCCGGCATGAGGCTGCGAGCCGCTCCGGGAGGCACGACTGACCGACGGCGGGGCGGCGGGCGCCTGCGGGCGGTGTCAGGCCGCTGGCGCGTCCGGCGGGGACGCGGGCCTGGTGGACGTTGTCCGCGACGAGTCGGCTCCGCCCAGACCCGGCGTCGCGGACCCTGCGCTTCCTCGGAATCGGAAGCTGGGCCGCGGCCCCGAGGGCCCGGGCAGCGCGACCGCCCGGAGGTGGCCGGAGCGTATCAGGCGGCCCGCGTGCGTGGAAGGCGGCGGGGTCGGCGCTGAAGCAGTGGTGCAGACCACCCGGCTCCTCACGGGCTCCCAGGCTCGTGCGCTTCCAACGTGGGGAGGCGCGTCCTGGGCTGGGCCTCCTGCCCGCTCTGCTCTGAGCGGCCACGCCGTCCATCCCGCTGCAGACCCGGCCGGCTTGGGCTCCGGGCACCTACCTGCAGGTTCCCCTCGCCGGCCTGAGAGTCAGTGCCAGACCCCGACCTTGTCGCGGCTCCCCAGGAACTCGCTCCAGACCTTGGCTCTGGCCTCTGCCTTGGCCCTTCTAGCCCCGCAACGTTCAGACCTCCCCGAGGCCTGGCTTTTGTCCCAGCGTTTCTTCCAGGGCCCGGTTCCTTGAAAGCAGGCATTCCTGTCACGCTTCCTTCGCTTTCTCACCTCCTGCTTGCTCTGCACAAAACTGCAGCCTGGCCCACCTTCCGCACCACTGTACCGAATGCTTGGCAGGGTCCCCAGTGAGCCCCGAGTTGTCAAGCAGACGGCTTGCCTAAGCGTGGCGGGCTCTGCAGCCTACAGCGCCTGGTACCTCAGCGCACTGCCTTCCGCCTCCTTGTCCCACTGCTGCCTCAGGAGCCAAGCCGTCTCCGACCCGGCAGCGCTTCTCAGCTCGCCCCTTGCGTGTGGGCCTCGCATCTCCGGGCGCAGTTGATACGAGCTCCGTGGCTTCTCCTGGGTCACGAGCTCCCGAAGACTTCGGCCCGGGCCTCTGCAGCCCTGGTTTGGCCAGCGCTCCTGGCCGCCTGCCGCCGTGGGGACATCCCGCGTGCTCTTGGACTCAGCGCTTTGGAGCCTGCACTCAGCTCGCCTGCTAAGCCCGTCCCTGTGTTCTGGGTCCTCAGCACATGGCCATACTAAACCGCGCAGCGCAGACACCTGCTGTCACACGGCTGTCCTTCCCACCCTACCATGCAGCGGCGTCCGGGAACTGCCGCCTCTGCCTCTGGCCGGGTTGAACGACTGGGTTGCCTCTTCCGCCTCATTCCTTTATCGTCCCTGCTGCTGCATTCCTGGTTCTGTTCCCATCTCTCACCTGGAGGGCGGGCGGTCATGGGAGCCTACACCCAGGGTCACCTCTGGCACCTCCGTCCTGCAAAAGCCCAGCATGAGCAGTGCCTCCGAGACTACGACTCTGTGGGGTCAAGTCAGAACGTGAGAGCTGGACTAAACCCCTCTCCTGTTTCAGCGTCTGGCCAGGTGCCGGCCTGCTCCCCTGCCCACCCACTGCTCTCTCTAGGGGATGGTCTAGCTGTCACATTATGTGTGAAGCCTCTCCTAGTCACCACTGGTTTTACGCCGTCTCCAAGACTGCTTTGATTCCCCTGATGACATCCTTCAGATTATGCTTATTTATTCAGCCCACAGTTATTTCTTGACTGCAGACATTCTAGTTGCTGGAGATAAAGTTCCTTCTCAAGCCTATAAAGAGGGAAACACATGGGCTTGGGAGGCAGTGGCTTAGCAGCAGGTGTGGATTTAGTTAGGTACCTTGGTCAGAGACGACCTTTCTGGTGGATTATTTGTGCAGAGAACTGATTTTGTCAGAGGAGAGAGTAGGTGCAAAGGCCCAGGGGTCGGACTACGCTGGGGCTGTGAGGAGGCTGTGGAGCAGGAGCTCCTGTTTTTTACAAACTAGCTCTTCTGTTTCTTCCGATAATAACTGCAATAGCGTACATGCACTGAATCTTACCAGTGACCTGGGGACTGGCCATAAAGTGCTCTTGCACGTGGTCTGCTGTGTCCCTTAAGTGTCTCAGTAATGCCCGAGATAGGAATCGCTCCTTCATGTCACGGATGAGGAAACGTCTCAGCTCGGGGCGGTGACCTCTTCTGAAGCTGCACTATTAGAAAGGCAGGTCAGGCTCCTGGAAACAGCATCACAATGGTGTGCAGTGGGGACTCCGGGTCCCCGTCCTCACACCCGCCCTAGCCGCCTGCAGGAGGGGTCAGTCGGGCAGTTTCCAAGCACCCCTTCTGATACCTCCGGCTGCGTAAGCTGTGCGTCTAGCATTTGTCCATGGAGGGAGCTGTGTGCGCACAGCGCTGCAGTGTTCAGAACCCAGAAAGGGAATTGTTGCGTCGGTTTAGGCTCTGCACCTGCCGTGTGGCAGCGCTGGCCTAGACATGGGGGCACGGTGGTGAGACAGAAAAGGGCCCTTCCGCAGGGGCTCACGTGGTCACAGTCGTGTTGGCCACACGCGCCCCCCCCCCCACCGTGCTCGATCCTTGCCGTGTGCCCCTCGCCGAGGGCTGACAGGGTTTTGCTGATGTGAGTGCGTTAAAGGGGATTAAAGGGGACAGCAAATAGTGAATAGTGGAAAATGTGTGACGACTGTCCGATGAGCGCCCTCAGTCCACCCTCTAACGCCCCCGGCGGCGTGCTTCCTGCTCGTTCATCACAGCGCCCCTTCACTGACACTACTGGAACGTTCTTTCACAACAGGACCGGGAGGCTGCTGGCATCTTGACCAGATGGGGTGCATCCCGCCGGCACGGGGTGTTTGTGAGGATTCACCAACAGTGGGCCGCACTGCTGCTCTGTGACGGACCCCGATGGCCGTGGTGGAGAGCGGCCCCGCTGACTCTGGTTAGCACATAATGTCGGATTTTTAAAAATACTCACTTTTTAAAGCGGTTTTAGGTTCAAAGCAGAACTAAGAAGGTCCAACACTTCCCCGCGTGGCCCCGCCCCTCCACACACAGCATCCCGGGTCAGCCCCACCCCCTCCACCAGAGTGGGCTTGTCCCAGGAGGGACCTGTGTGGTCACCCAGGCACCTTCTGGGGTTGAGACAGATGACGCGTGTGGTTTTATGTCACACGGCGCAGTTCCACTGCTCTGAAATCCTCTGTGTGCTGCCTCCCGGCCCTCCGCCCTCCGTCCCTGGGAGTCACTGACCTTTGACTTGGCACAGTTTTGCCTTTTCTAGAATGTCGGGTGGGATTTCTGCACCGCAATTCCTCAGGGATGTGGCTTTCTACTGTCCTGTGCTATCTCTGTGAGCTTGGAGTGCCAGTGTCCGCTGTCCTATGAAGAGGGGGAATCTGGCTTTTATTCCTCAGCACTTGGGGCCCTGGTTCTGGAAGCATCCATCGGCCATTTGGCTCCAGTGCTGCGGCCGTGCGCTTTTATTCTGAGGGTCCCTGGGTCACAAGGGCAGCTCTGGTCCTCAGTGGGCCATTTCTGTGTCTGTGTGGATTCTTGCCCCTCCTCCCTCTCTTCCTCTGTGCACTGATCTTGTCTTGAAAGCGGGCAGCATCGCAGTACCTGCCCTGTTTGCAGCAGCAAACCCAACACCTTGGACGGCCCCGCCCCGCCCCGGACACGAGTGAGTCCCCCTCCCTTGCCTGCCCTCATCTCTCTGTGTCTCCCTTGGGCCGGTCTCTGCCTTCCTCATTCTCTTCCTTGTCCTTCTCGCTTCCCCTTTCTCCTGTGCTCACCTCCACTCTCTGGGCTCCCCTAGCCTTCCCCTGTGCCTTGGCCCTTCCTTCACCTCTAGCCCCCTCTGCCTCAGCCTCCCTACTGGGGGTTGTGGGGGCTGGAGGGGCAGCCAGCCGTGCCGGCAGGTGACTTCCCTGTCCCCTCTGCTGCAGGGTTCAGCGATGCTGAAGGGCTCGGCACGAGCCTCTGCCCAGGTGAGTCTCTAGGGCTGCCCACCAGAGAGGTGGCCGGGGACTCCGCTGCCCACAGACCGTCCCTGCTGGCTTTGATCCTGGTAGTTAAAAAGGGACCACCCGTGGACCTGTGCAGGGAAGGGCCTTGAGGGGGAAGCCTGCGGAGACAGACAGTCGGGAGGAAGAAGTGCCTTTTCCTGGGTTCTAGATGGGCACCACAGCCTCAGGGCAGGCCGGGAGCCTGACTCCAGACTTATTTGAAGGGCTGGCCACAAACCCAGATTCAGAGACCCTGGCTGCTGTTGGCCCCTCACACAGGAGCCCCTGCAGGTCCGTGGGCACCGGGCTTTCCTTCAGACCCCATGTGTGCCCAGGCCTCGTGTCCCTGGACTCCTGGAGGCTGGCGTTGGTGTGGGCTTGAGCTCTGCTGGGCGTGAGCGCTGAGGCTGCTCGGTGGGAGCTGAGGGAAGCCGAGGACAAGCCCCGGGGTCTCCTGTGCTCCCTGCCACCAGGAGAGGCCAGCAGGTCTGGAGCAGATGCTCCCTGATCATTCATGTCTAAACAAGACTTTGTGACAACGGAAAACCAGAGGGACTTGAGAAAAAGGAGGGCTGAACCTGACAGGCAGGCTCCTGAAACAAGCTCCCGGAGGAGGTGGCAGGTGAGCCCTGCGGGACCGGTGAGCCCTGACAGTGGGGGCTGAGCATAGGAGGCTGGCGTCGCGTACCCAGAGGTCAGCCGTGCTCCCGACTGGGACCCCGTTTCCTGCATGAATCTGGTCCCTGAAATGCAATCATCCAAGAGCAGGGAGCCAGGAGGGAGTGGGGCCCAGGCCTTCGGGGCCCTGGCTGTGTGCAGAGTGCCCCTGGGCCTTCACATGCTCCCCTTCTCTCCTGAGGCCCCTTCTCTCTCAGGGCTCTCTCTCGGCCACATCGCACCTGCCTCCGTCCTGCTCTCGGTGGCGTCCTGGGCAGCAGCCTCCTGTTGGAACCGCAGGACTGAGGGCTCCACAGAGTCCTGCCAGGCCCGCCCTCCCCCGCCGCCACCCTCTCTGAGCTCAAGGGACAGAGCTGAGCCTGGAGAAACGGGCTGTGCAGGGCTTCCGGCCCCTGACCCTGTAGAGAAGCAGGTGGTATGTTATCTGTGGCCGGGTAACAAATCGGCCGCTGGCTTGGCAGCTCAAGACAAAGATTTATTATCTCACAGTTTCTGTGGGTCAGGAATCTGGGCGGGCTTCGCTGGGTGCCGTGGCCTCAAGGTCCCTAACGAGGCTGCAGCTAGCCCGTCAGCTCAGGCCGCGGCCTCTGGGCCCCCAGAGCCCACGTCCAAGTCCATCAGTGCTGCTGGTAGGATTTGGTTCTCTACAGGCTGTTAAGCTGAGGGCGTTGTTCTCTTCTGCTTTTTGGCTGGAGGCCTCGCTCAGTTCTTGCCGCAGGGGTGTCCTGTCCTTTGGCTGTATTCCGTTCCTTAGGCTCAGCCACACGCAGGACGAGGGCTGTGTCTATCAGGAGAAGGGGATCAGTGAGGGCCGGCGCTGTGCCCATGCCGCAGGGTGCCCTCCGCCGAGACGCAGGGCGGGGTTCACTGTGGTTCTGCCCTGCTGCTGCTGCTGCTTTCTCCACTGTCCAGTGAAAGGCCCCTCATGACACAGCTGTACCCAGAGAGCTGCCTGCAGCCGGCACCCTCCCGAAGCAGCTCGTTCTGTCTACACCCTTCCCAGAGTGGCCTTGCCAAGCAGCAAGGAATTTTTAGTCCAATTTCCTGAGTGACACAGAGCATCTTTTCCTCAGCTCCCGAGTTGTTCGTATTCTCAGAACCTGGCTGGGCCCGGATCTGTTCTTCCCGAGACCCTGAGGGGTGGCAGCAGAGAGGAGAGGCTGGGGAACACGGCGGCTCTGCCTCGGTGCCCCTGCACACATCCACATAGGCCCCACAGACATGCCCGAGCCCCAGCCTAGTCCCGCTTTCGGTGGGCACCTGGGGCCCTCTGTGAGTCGCTGTCTCCCGGGGGCTGTTGACATCCGGTGACTGTCCTGATACTGTCTCCACACAAGAGCTTGACTCAGCAGGGCCCAGCCGCACGCCCGGTCACCCACCTTGCTCTCACCAGGTGGCTCTCAGGTGCCGCCTGTACCAGGAGAGTGCGGAGCACGCACCTTTAGCCATTTTGTCTTGTAAATAATAAACTGCAAGAATCTGAACCTTAAAAGAATTTGGCATTTCTTCACCAGCACATCTGCCAGGCCTGGCCAGGCTTGCATTGGGCCGATGGAGGACTAGGGGGTGGGGGTGCGACGGGAGTGGACAGACGGGTGTCAGGCCCAACCCACCCTGCTTTGGGGAGCACCCACATCTCCCCTTGCTCAGTGCCCAGTGCTTCTTTCCGCCCCTTCCTTGAAGGCAGACCTGATGCTGACCTTGAGACCCGACTACCCCTCGGGTAGGGCATCCCGTCTACCAGAGGCCAGCCCCCTGCAGACTCAGGTCACAGGAAGTGCGTCCCCCACTTCCAGGCTTCCTCTTGGGCCAGCATTTGAAGCAAAGGATGGAGGACAGCTCTCCCCCCAGCACTTCATCATGGAAGAGGGCCAACACAGCCGAACTGAACGCGCTTTACACCCATCGCTAACTGCCTTCACACACTGGACATCCGGGCGACCCACCAACTGCGAATCCATTTTATTTTGACAAATTTGAGTCAGTTATAGAGGTAAGTGCTCTCCCACTTACCGCAGCGTGCGCAGCACTGATGAGTCGGATTCAGAGTTTCTTCTGATGTAAAACCTACGTGGAAATGTGCTGTTTGTAAGCAGACGTGCAGCTTTGACACGCCCTGTGGGAGCAGTGGTTAGGTCTGCTGCCTCTGGCCAGCACGATCCACCTGCATCCGAAAGACCTGGGTTTGTGTCCCCAGACCAGTGGGGAATGACCAAGACGAACAAATAAAAAATTTAAAAAGCCAACGATTTCACATGAAACTTCTATAGGACTTAAGTCATAATATTTAGTAGTCAAGTAAGTGTCCACTTTGTGTAAATCAGATGTATCAATAGAAAAAAGATTTTCTCCAGTGATAATTCAGCATCTAAAGATACTTTTTCCTATCTTCATTTCAACTGTGATCAGGGCATCTATAATTACAAGTTTCCATTGGCTACACACTCCTCCCATAAATGACGCTGCCATCCGGTGATCCGTATCCATCTTTATTTTAAAACTCAGGCAGTCCTCTCCGCCTGCCTGCCTGCCTGCCCACCTCCATTACTGCCGACACCTTTCCTTTAAAAACTCGAGCAGTATGTATATTTGTCTAAAACTTTCAAAGTCATTTTTACTTGTGGATGCAAAGGACAGGGATGTCACGCATGCACCTCATATACAGTCATGTTCCCTTAGGGTCCGGCCCTACCACCCCCACGTGGCTCAGAGAACCAGCCCGCTGGGGCCGATCACACAGAGGGGTGCAGTCTGCTTGCCAGGGTGCTCTCCCCATCACCGCTGTGTGCTTTGCATCTGATACACAGCTCTGTCCTGACGAATGTCTTCGCGCGGCTCCCCGTGGGCAGAGGAGTGCATTTTAACCACAGGTTTCAGGACAGGCAGAATGCTCCATCTGCTTTTTTTAAAAAATTCATACATACATGTCCTCTGAACAATGCTTTAAAAGGTTATCGAGCTTGGCCTCACTGAAGCGGCATGTGGCATGTCGGATTATAGGCTGAGAAAAGCTCACACCTGGCATAGGGATCGGGCGGGGGGGAAATAACGGTTTGTCCACATGTAAAGGAAAAGACCTGCAGGACTGCGCACAAAGAGTCCCTGAGATGATGCAAACACTGGTGCCTGCTGGGAGCAGGCAGGTCGTGGGCTTTCTTGGCCCCCTGCCCTTCCTTAAAGGACACAACTCACACGAGAAACAGCACAGCCAGTTAATGGTGCAGCATGAGCGACTTTTTCTGACACTCAAATGTCCGCAAACCGCAGTTGCTATAGATGCCTTTTCCGGCGGCCACAGAAGCACTTAAGTCATAGCGCACCAGACAAGTCTGCGCAGCGGGCTACCTGCTGCGGCTGCGCTATGAACTCCCAACCTAGCAGTGTCTGTGGGTCAGCTCAGCGCCTCCCACCTGGGGCCTTGCGTGGCTGCAGGCACCAAGTTCAAAATCTTCCCTGAGATCTGAGCCAGATCCATCGGTTCCCTGGCCACATCTGCTTCCCACATTTTGGCAGACAGTCGTCGTGCAAAACTTCCCACCTGTACATGACTGTCCTCTTCTCCATTTTCAGTTGCCTTTTTCTCACCTTCCTTCAGCTCTCAGCAGCCCCCAGGCCATGGCGCTGCCCTATTGGTCTTCTCAAGCCCACCCAGCTTTGCCTGCAGCCCTGCCCCACGGCAGTACCTGTTTGGGTTTCTGATGGGTCAGCACCCCATTCCAGCTACCAAACGCCTCTTCTAGTTCCTGTTGTATAACACATGGCTACAAATTTCAGCTCCTTAAAAAAATCGCATAAGGGACTTAGCTAGGCTGAGCTAGAGTCCTCGCTTGGGCCTCTCAGTGGGCTAATGAGATGCTGTGCTCCAAGGCTGCTCCTGAGATGCATGTCCTGGAGGCTCAGTCACTCAGATGGCAGGCAGTCAACTCCCGCTGCTGGCTAGGTGCTCAGCAGGGTTGCTGCAGATGGTGTCTCTGGCTTCTTCAGCACGGTGGCCCCCAGAGGAGCTGACTTCTTACTTGGTGACTAATTCCCCAGAGCAGGTTCTCCAGAGAACCACGCAGATGCTGCACAACCTCTTATGACCTGACCTTGCAAATCATACAATGGCCCATCTTCCATGCTCTATGGGTCATCGATTACATCGCACCCAGGTTCCAGGCAGGGAACGTGACATCTCTTAACGGGGGGAGAAACAAGGGCCAGCGGGATGAGAGATGATGTAGCCAACTTTGGAAAGTATCATCCACCACACAGGCAGTTGATAACACCCTGGGACATCAGGTCCTTTCCTGTTTTTAGATAGTTGAAGGCCACAAAATCAGAAACATATAATCCTATTCCAAGAGCACAAAGTGACCTTAGTTTGGGCAGTTCTGAGCAAGCACCCAGGAGGCACCAGCCTCGTTCCCACCTTCCTGACATTCCTGAGGTAGGAAGGCTGTGTTGTGCACTTGCAGCATAAAACAGGGACACAGTCGCTCATTCATGTGTTCATTAATTCATCCGACCAACAGATGGGAGCACTTACCTGCTAGCTGCTGGTGTGTGAAATCAAACAGTTCTTGGCCTCTTATAGCTTATAACCTGATTGGAGATGTATTCATTAAGAAATAATTACCTGAATAACTGTAAAACTGCAACCATGATAAAAGCTATAAAGCAGAGGTACAAAGGACGATTTTACTTAGGCCTCTAAAAGACGTTTTCCTGAGGAATCAATGACGTGGCTGCCTAAAATGTGAGGAAAACAAGGAATTCATCTAGAGAATATTCGAAGGCCAGAGACCTACATACAAAAATGTCCTGGTACAAGAGAGAGAGAGAAGGACAGGACTGAGAAGAGGCTGGAGGCAGGGGCCTGCAAGGCTGTGATTATGCGACACAGGCAGAAGCCAAAGGCACTCGGGATAACACTGACAGGACTCGGTGATGGTGGTAGGTGTCTTCACTTTCTGCTACTGCGTAACAAATGACCACAGACCTGGTGGCTTTGAACCACCTCGATCGACTAGCCCACAGCTTCCAAGCGTCAGGAGTACTGGCACAGATGAGCAGGGCGTGGCCGGGACTGCGTCTCCTCTGCGGCTCAGCTGGGAAGGCTCTGCTTCGAAGCTCACAGGACCTTTAGCAAGACTGTGTCTCATGTGGCCTCCTGGACTCTCAGGGTCTTGTTGGCTGTCAGCTGGACGTCCCTCTCGTCCCTTGCTGTGGTCCTCGCCACACTATAGCTTATGCCATGGCAACGTGCTTTTTCAAAGTCAGCAAATGACAGTCTCCCAGCAGGATGGGTGTCCCAGACCTATGTGACACAGATATATATCACATAATCACAAACATACTGACACTTTTGCTGGACACTCCTGACCAGAGCAGGTCACAGGCCTACCTGAAGGAGACCGCACAAGAGTTGAATATTAGGAGACAGGATCACGGCGGCCTCCTTCGAGTCCTTCCTCTGTAGAGGGGCTTTGGGGAAGGAGCACAGGGAGGCACCAGTCCTGGGAGGGGACAGTGCAGGGAGTAGAGGAAACGATTTCAGTTGGGACACACTGAGTGTGAGGTACTTCTGAGACAGCCAAAAGATACCGTGTGGGTAGGTTGGAACTTGTAGGTCTGGAGTTGGAGTTGGTAGGAAACGAAAATGGATTCATATTCAGATGGGTGGTGATTCCAGCCAAGTGTGGATGAGGTTGCCAGCGAGGGGGCAAGGAGTGGCGAGCAAGTCGAAAAGAATTCCAGCTAATGACCCGACAGAAGCCGGCGGACAGCGACCATCTGGGTGTGTGCGGATCTGGGGGATGTGCAAGCCTGGCTCTGGATAACGTCAGCACGAGCAGGTGATTCCATGGCGGGGTGTCCTGGTAAGTGGGTGGAGAAGGCAGCCAGGCCAGAGAAAGGCTCCACTTGTCCTCGGCAGAGGCCGCAGGCACCTATGTCAGACAAGGGGGTTTGGTCATTTTTCAGCAGGGCCTTCGGTCGTGTTTTGTTTGCGACATGATTACACAGTGGCCTCGTCTCCTCTGCTCTAGCACAGCCTGATGCCAGTGCACTCAAGTCCCGGCTGACGGACAGCAGGCCGTCCCGGGACGCCGCGGCGTCCCCACCGGCCGCGGAAGCCGCTGGCTCCGCGCGCGCCGGGATGCGTGCAGACTGCCGGGCGCCGCAGCTCCGGGCCTGTCTGAGCGCCGGACCCCGCACGAGACCCGCTGCGGTCTGTGTGCAGAGGGGCACCGACGTGCCGGCCGCAGCTCCCGCGCCGCCCCGCGCCCGCGCCCGCGCGCGAACATGGCGCCCGCGCCGGGCAGCCGCTCCCGCCCGACACGGGCGCGAGGCGCGGCGGGGAGAGGTCTGTGCGCATGCGCGCCGAAAGCCCCGCCTCCTCACCGCCCCGCCCCGCTCCGCCAGCGCGCGGCACTCTGGGGCGGCCCGGCCACGCCGCGCGCCGATTGGTGGCATCCCGGGCCCGCCTTCAGGTGATTGACGGCCACTCCTCCTCCTCCGCCGCCGCCGCCGCCGCCGCCGCCGCCGCCGCCGCCGCCGCCGCCGCCGCCGCCGCCGCCGCCGCCGCCGCCGCCGCCGCCGCCGCCGCCGCCGCCGCCGCCGCCGCCGCCGCCGCCGCCCCGCCGCCGCCGCCGCCGCCGGGTGTGGAGCCCGCCGCAGCTCGCGGGCAGCGCGTCTTCTGCCGCCGCTGTCGCCGCTGCCCGGCCTCCGCCATGGACCTGTTCGGGGACCTGCCGGAGCCCCAGCGCTCGCCGCGCCCGGCTGCTGGTAAGCGGTGACCGCCCGGCCGGGGGCGGGGAGGAGGCCGATGGCCAGGATGGCGGCTCCGGGCGGGCGGCGGGGCTGGCGGGGCGGCCTGGCCTGGCCGCGGGCACCGGGGCCGAGGCTCCACCATCTTCGCTGCGTCGGAGAAAGGGCTTCGGGCCTTGCGGGGCGTGGGGCTCCGGGCGCAGGGCGCGGGCAGTGCGGGCTCCGGGCTCCGGGCTCCGGGCTCCGGGCTCCGGCGCGGGGCCGACCCCGCGTGGAGTCCGCGCTCCCGGCAGCCTTACTCCGGGTGCTGCAACCTCGGGCTTTCCCCGCCCGCCGGCGAGGCTGGGGTCGCGGCCAGTGGAGCGTCGGGCCAGCACCGCAGGGAGGGGATGCACCCTGCGCGCCGTGGTTTCGGCCCTTCGTCGCGCGTCCTGACGAAGGGCGCGCCCCGCCGGCGTGAGCCCTGCCCACCGTGGCCCGGGACGCAGCCGACTGTGCTCGCCGGGCGGAGGCGAGGTAGCCCGGTGCCTCATTTCCAAACCCACCTCGCGGCCGGACGCCTGGAAAACTTGAAAGCAGACTCCGGGTTCCAGGCTCACGGCGGCGGTCCCAGTAAGCACGAAACCCGGCCGGGTCCTGACGGTTGCGTTAAGTCGCATGGGGACTTCGGCCTACGCACCGGGGGCTGGAGAGCGTGGTCAGGGGACCCCGGTTGGAGGGGATTCCTAGTGACCGAGACAGCCTGCGCTTTCGGGAGCGGCTTCCGAATGCGAGCGCGGGGCGGGGGGTGCGTGAAAGTGGCGGAGGCTGCGAGGCCGGGAAAGCTGGCAGGTGGGCCGGGGGCCGCCGGGAGGAGTGCTCTGTGACCCGCAGAGATTGTAGCATGGCAGGGACCGCGAGCTCTGGGAAGCCCCTTCTCCAGTTAGCCTTGGACCCTAAGGGGTGAGGGGTCATTCTGTGCACAGGGCCTGCATCCCGCCCTGTGCCTGCGCACACCGGCCAGCCTTTCCTGGCCGTGCTTCCCACCACCTGATTGCAGGTGCGTCTGAAGACGGCTCTTGAGCCCGTGCTTTTGGCTGCCTTGATTTCCTAGGAGTTCGTGTGTCTGCTGCCCCTTTTATGCTGATGGGGTGTAATTTCTGCCCGCATAGGTTTGGGGCACAGTTTTGGATTCACATTTTTCAGTTTTTTTTTTTCTTAACTTTTACCCAGAGTTAATTTGGGTCTGCTCAGGGGAAGGGCGCTCAAAAGGATACAAAACCTGACAGATTCTTGTGCCCAGGAAGCACGTGGTAGCCTGTTGCCAAATGCAGTAGGGCGGACATATGGAACCTTGACTGAGGACGGGCTGGCAGAGGGTCTGGTGATACGGGGGTTGAATGAATAGCTTCTTGAGGCACTGGCATTGTCACAGGTCTTGCTTGGCTGGGTGTGTTTCAAAACAGCTTTAACACAAAGAAGGCGCGCTTTCCGAATTTCTGGATGATAGGAAGCTGAGAGAGCTGAGAACTAGAGTGAGTGACTGGGATTCAGTGTTACCTTAACTGACACTTGAAGCCAGCAAGATGAGATTTAACAGGTGAAAATAACCACATGTGACTCTCATTTCATGATCCTTTGAAAAGACTGTGATTTTTGCAATTAAAATACCATAATTTGCTTCAGCATATGGGTTGTAATGATTGGTAAAAACGGAGTAAATGAAGGGAAAAAATAAGGTTGGTGTCATAAGATGGTAGAAAGACAAGGCTCCGCTGCCGCACGTGAGCCTCACAGAAGATGCCAGGTGCACGCGTTTCGGAACCAATGCAGGAGGCAACAAGGCCCAGCTTTTTTCTTCTCAGCCCCTGAAGGAACTGTTCATTCCCAACTCTGCTCTTCCTATGTCTCCTGCGCGGTTTTCGCCCTGTGACGTAGGCGCGCCGCCTCCTGTTAGAGCCGGGTTTACGGGAGACAGCGGGCAGGGTGGAGCCAGGCCCGCACTGCACAGCTGTGCCCGAGACTGTTTAAGGGGGAAATAAATACGCTCTTAAACGGCTCTGTGGAAACGCTGCCCAAAAGGAGGAAAAATCATGAGCACATCCACTGTGCTTTGTTCTTGGATTTTTGTTTTAAACATCACATTTCATGTTCTACCTCCAGACTTCTTAACTTTTATGGTCTGAAGAAAGATATAGAAAAACAGCGTGTGAAGATTTTGCACAACATTAGTAGTTTTCACCCCGGCATTTACAGGTGTTGATTGCATAGCAAATCAAGTTTTTAACGTGTGTGTATGCGTGTGTATTTTACCGAAAGGAGGGAGCGTTTGTTCATGTAGGACAGAAGTGCAGCTGACTGCCACACGGAAGAACAGTGCTGACTCACCTGTTCCAGAGGGACGTGCGCTTCTGGCAATGCAGACAAGTCACGGCGGGTTTGGGTTTCAGTTTCATCAGGTGGTCCTTTCGCTTGTTAGGCTGCTGCCCCAGAATGCTTTCAAACGGTGGTCAGCCATCAAGGCCTAAGCCTCTGGCCAGTCATCTTCAGACATGTCTTAAAAAAAATTGGCGATTAAAATATGAACTACAGGTTCAGACATTAGAAAGAAGCTTAGAGTGATCGTAAGCAAGAAAAAGCTTGTCATAAAAATTAAAATTAATTTATCTAAAAATAAAGAAATTTCTGCAGGATAAACTAGCACAAAGGAAAAAGACAAACCGAGGGGAAACAATTGCAATATATACATACAGATTCACCAGAAAAAAAGCCAAATCCATTAAAATACGGCAGTTTTGGAAGAATGCCATTAACCCGCCGGGAGGAACCAGTGCCCAGCTCCCGTGGTCACAGAGGAGAGGACAGTGAAGCACTGAGGTGCGCCGCTTTTGCACTGTTGAGCTGAAAACCTGAGGACACGGTGTTGGAGATGTAGAAATGGACGTTCTCAGAAAGTGTGTTGGGAGTGGAAATTATCACAGCCGTTTGGGAACAAATTTTGTTCCTATTAGATTTAAGCTGCCCTTTGGCCAGCACTCTCAGGACTGAGTGAGGACGTGGCTCAGGTGGTATAATACTGTGGCGTTATTTGTTGGCTGAGGCCCAGAAGTGGCCTGCGGGCCCGCCAGGAAGGGGACCGGGCAGAGGAGTGGCTTCCTCCCGTGTAGGGCAGTGTGTGTGTTGGAAGGAAGCTAGAGCCTGTGTGCTGGCCTGGAGCATCTCCACCGCTTAGTGTCGGGGGCTGTGTCTGCTCCCTTTTCAAAGTTAGGGCGCCCTGGTGGCTTAGCAGGTAAGTCCTCTGGGTGCAGCCCCCACACATCCCCAGGACCCAGGCTTGAGACCCAGGGCCATTGGGGGACAACCAGGATGAACAGCTAACTGAAATGTTTCTTCCTTGTCTCTCTTCCTGCCTGCTTCTGTTCACCTGCATTCCTGCCTGCATCTTACCTTAAAAAACAAGAAAAGGAGGCATGGACCCATGAGCCTGAGCATAAGAGAAAGTGGGAAGTCACACTGCACCGGCTGGGAGTGTGGTGGACAGGTGGGGCCTTTTCCTGATGCCTCTGGTGGTGGAAACAGGCGTTCGTGGAGGAAAGAACATACAAGCATAAACAAGCAGTTTAGGAAACATATTTTAAGATCTTTTAATTGTATGTAGCAACTTTTAGCTAATTTAAATATGATCACCCCAAGAGTGTTTTCTCAGTATAGTGTATAACTTTCAGTGGGTTTAGCTTTGCAGTACAGACACTAAGAAAAAGGTCCTGCATGACATTAACTAGTGAAAATCTGTCTTCAATCTTGTTTCATTTGATTTTACAGTTCTCGGAGCTTGGGGGTGGGTGGGGGCTCTTCCAGAGTTTGGGGTCAAGGTCACACTTTATCTTGTGATCGCAGTTGCAAATACTTTACATCACCAGCTATCAAAACAGAATGTAAGGCCTGGCTGCCCAGAACTTGCGTGTACCATCCGTGGCCTACAGATTGCTTTAAGTTGAGAATCTGAATGCAAGCTGTGCTGTTTCATCCTTCTCACGATGCAGAGAGTGCCCCGCAGTTCCTGTAGACTCGGAATGACCTGTGCAGGCTGGTGACCCTTGTGAAGCCCCTCAGGTCCCCTGCCAGAGGCGCTGCTGCGCCCGAGTGCGGGCCGGAGACCATGCTGCCTGGGCTTCAGCTGCACTCCTTACCGGCTCCCTCTTGGGCAGTCACAGAACCTGTAGCGCAGCGGTCAGGTCAGACATCTCCGAAGGAGAGCAGGCCACATACCCCTGAGTCCAGGGTCCGGCGGAAACGACCCGTGCGAACAGCTAGATAAAAGTGAAGTGCCGCCGCCTCCTCGCTCTTCCTGCTGCCTGCACACTCGCCGCCAGGCCTGCTGCACCTTCCTTTCAGAAATCAGCGCTTCTTCCTCGGGTCATCGTGTCACCGTTCAGTGCATCATAGAGGTGGACATTAGGACACTGCATGGCTGGCAGTGCACGTTAGCATCATTTTCACAAGTCACGTTTGGGTGTGGCCAGCACAAGAGATGGTCTCCTTGCGTCCGGTGTCAGGGCCGCTCACAGAACGCAGTCCCCTTTAATCAGTCCCCTGATTAGATGACTGCAGGAATTCGGAAGGAAAATCTCACTTGCGAAAGTGGAAGGGCTGGTGGCTCTAGGCTGGCCGTCTCCCTTTAATGTCCACTCACCCGAGATTCGTGGCGCTCTGACCCCTGTGATTGCAGGGGTGTCCTGGACCTCGCCGTCCCGTTTTGAGTCTGTAGAGAACGGGCAGGTGGCGCAGTCTGGACCCCAGAGGTGGAGAGAGTATCAGAGTCTCGTAGGAGGGACAGCTCAGTGGTGAATGGTTGTCTTCAGTGGCCTGTGACACTGCCTTTTGAGTACTGCCATCGAATCTGCCACTTGAGAAAATGGAAATGTTTGCAGTTCCTTAGTTGGCTTAGGGTAACCCTGAGGGATAAGAGGATAATTGAATGCAGTCGACTTTTCCCACTTAAGAGGGTTAGTCTTTGTGAAATCAGATATTTTCAGGTGTTTGAGGTACTTTTGACCTAAGGACTCCTGGAGAAATTTCCTTGCTTGAAGTTCATGCATTTCAGATGAGGAATGTCTCTGTAAGTGAAGGCACAGGCGGGGATGAAGGTGCGCAGACGGTCGGCCGACGGAGCACGGGGAAGAGGCGTGCTACTCATCTGGTCGCCGAGTCCCGGGCTGCGACCCGGGTCTGTGGGGTGTGCATGGCTGCACCGGCTGCACCGGCTGCACCGGCCGCACCGGCCGCGGCGGCCAGAGACTTATTTCTAGACGTGGAATTGGTTCCCAGCGCTTCTCCATGCAGGCTCAGGCCGGGTGGAGACCCTTCGGGGCACGTGCGCGCTGGTCTGCAGCCCTAGGGCCCTGCGGGCGGGGGCCTGACATGCGACTGAGCGCGGCTGGCGACACAGGGCTGCGTCTGACCGGCCACATGTCCCCGGCTCTTGTGTGCCTCGCGTTCGGCAGCCTAAGCAGGTTTTTAGGAAAAGCTTGAGAAATTTTCTCTGGAAAAGGATCATTGAGTATAAAACTCTTCAGAGTATTTTCGGTGTGGAAACGCCAGTTTTTTAATACACAAGGTCCCGTCCTTTCTCTCGTCTGTCGTGGCGTGCCTGACGTCCCTTGCTTCTCCTCAGCGTGCCAGAAGTGAAGCGGCGCGACAGGTTGGCTTCCCTCACACCTCTGGCGTCTCTGCTGGTCTGTGTGATGCTGTCCTCGTGGTGGCTCGGAGCACGCCAGACAGCAGTGTCCAGCATCCTGTGCTGGAGGGCGCCCTTCGTCTTCACCCAGCTGCTGACTGTCACGCCCCGCTCGCCACCAGCAGTCCAGTTCGCCCTGGCTCTGTAATCACCCCTGACGCTGCTGTCCTGTCCCCTCCCCCTGCCTGTGACCTCTAACTCTGTCCCCTCTCCCTGCCTGTGACCTCTTGTCCCCTCCCCCTGCCTGTGACCTCTGACTTGGTCCTTCAGACTCGGGCCTGTTTTGGTTTGGCGTGGCTCCGCCGTGTGGCTTCTGTGCCCACCTCAGATGCGTGAGGGCTGCCTGTTCTGCCTTCCGCCCTTCCTCACCCACGCAGCTGGGGGCTCCGTGCTGGCGGCGAGCGGCACGCTGTCATCCTGGCCGGCAGTGTGCAGACCACAGCGTCCTTGGCGCCGCTTCCCCCAGCAGGCGCCGCGTCCCCCAGCAGGCGCCGCAGTTAGTTCGGGGGCGCATATGTCTCTGGGGCTAGTGTTTCTGTGTGGGGACAAACACCCAGAAGTGATATGATAGGATCCAATGAATTTCTGCTTTTACGCTTTTGAGGAACTGCCGTCGTTCTTCTATACGGGCGCACTGATTTGTGCTCCCACAAACGTGTCTGTCTGTTTGTATGTGGGTTCGTTTGTTGTTTCCATCCAGTCTTTGGGATAATAGCGTCCTCACGGTCTCACTGTTGCTTTGACCTGCATTCAGGATTTTTTCTGAAGGACAGGCTGGAGATGTGCAGGTGGGCAGACAGCAGGCAGCGGGAGAGAGGAGGCGCTGCCTGTGGCCTTCACGGGGGTGTTTCCCTGGGCCCCTGACCTGGAGCCAGGGACCTCATGGACAGTGCCCCATGGTCTCAGCCTCTGGCCACCAGGAGTCACTTGCTCTTCACAGTGGAACTGTCAAAATTTTGTTTTCCTCAAAATTCCCAGTGGCCCTTAAAATGCCTATCCGATCGCTTTCCTGCTGGCTGCAACTGTTGGAAACAAATGTCCATTTTAAATGACTGAAGGAAATACTTTGTAAACAGTCTGTTAGGGAGGAAGGGATCATCTTTCTGGATGATGTCTAATGCCGAGCGTGAGCGCAGAGATAGTTTCCTATTCTTGCAGGTGGAAACTGAAGGACCTAAGACAGATGTCAGCACTTTGACTCGTCCTGCATGCGTGCGTCTGGTTTTTTGTGTGTGGGCATCTACACAAGCCAGCGTTCGGGGTTTGTTTCATCATTTACTCACTTTGCAAAGTGAAGTCCTGAGGGATTTTAATTCCTGACGATTCAATATCCACAGCACATAACTTCCCGACCTGGCGTCAGGAAGTCTGGTGATTTGTTCACAAATGTCCTTTGTCCCTCTCGAAGCGACTGCGAGCCACTCGGGTCTGCGGGCGTTACATGGCCCGCGCCGTAGCCACCTGAGCCACAGGCGTGCCGACGCTTCCAGCCCTAAAGCCTACAGCGCGCCCACGCTGACACAGCCGCCTGAGAGCCAAGCTTCTTTCTCAAGATGCGTTTTAAGTGGGCATGATGGATAGATAAGAACACGGCGACAGATGTAAAGCTGGGTGCCGCTACCATTCTGGGTGCTGTCTGGGGCACATTTCGTTTGGCAGGGTGGACATGACATGGTTTCTCTTAGATTCTTAAAAGTCCTTGGGTCTTCTGGACCAGTGGGTGGTCAAAACGGGAACTAAAGGATTATAGACACCTTAAAAGAGGGGAGGGGGAAGGAAAGAGACTGTTCCGTGACATGAACTTTGTGCCACGAGGAGGAGAACATTTGGATTTAGTAGCAAACACGCTTGAAAACAGGCAGACCGCGTGGTCTCTGCAGCCCTCTCCGGCCCTGGCCAGACGCCCTCTAAGCAGGTGTTCCGTGTTCTAGGGACAGAGGCCCAGAAAGGACCCCTGCTCTTCGACGCCCTCCCTCCAGCCAGCAGTTCTGACTCAGGTACAGTCTCCAGGCTTTCCCAGGTGTGTGTCAACGTGTCATCCTGGGATTGTAGTGTCTCAATCTTTTTCCCTTTCCCCCATTTTCAACACACAGATGTTTTAGGTGTTGGACTCTCTTAAGTTTTGAATCCATGGCATCAGGTAAGGCAGAAAAATCTGCTAGTCGCTAGCCCTGAGAAACTGCATAAAGATGTTGAGCAGTCTTCTCTGGTTCGTGGAGTGTTCACTAGCTGAAATAAGATCGAGGTTTTTGTTTCCTTTGACACGATAGGCCTTTAAAGTAGAAAGGTTCGACATTACTGACCACAGTGTGAGTCGCCACTGGACTGACACAGCATTTGAGTCTATTTCAGTGGCCTCATAGGCGTCCTGGTGGGATGGATTCTGAAGCAGCGTTGTCGGGTCTGTGGGCTCACTGGGCGCTCTGCTGTGTTTCAGGGTCGGGGGGACCTTTGCTTTTCGATGACCTCCCGCCGGCTGGCAGTGGTGACGCAGGTAAGTGGTGGATGACCGCAGGTGCCCATGGGATGGCGTCCGTGGGCCCCTCGGCTGAACCGTCCTAGTGTTGGCAGGGTTTGTGATGACACTGGATCAGAGTGCACCGTCCGGCTTAGACTTAACTTAAACAAGACTAGGTGCTCAAGATGACATCACTTTTTGGTGATTATTTTTTAGCTTCTGGGGCTCAGCCTCTTACATCTGATTTTAAGAATTAAGAGCCCAGTAATTTACTTTAAACTTTATTGTTATTTTTTTTAAAGCTTGGTTTTTATTCTGGTTTACTTTACGTCCCTGACACACCGAAAGTGTCAAATCAGAAGTGTCTGATTATGTGAATGAAATGCGGTTCAGTATTTTCAGTGCCCCCGCGCCCATAAATCCAGTTGAATAGGCAGCCTCTTGCCATCGAATCCACTTGTTCTTTTTTATTCTTATTTTTATTTAGTTTTTAAAGGAAAGGGGCAGGCAGGAATGAAAGCAGCTAGGCGGACAGGTAGGAATAGAGGAGGAAGAAGCATTTCATTGTATGGAGTTGAGTTGTTCACGCTGCCTGTTTCCCCCCAGAGCTGACCTGGGTGCGAACCCAGGCGGCCTCGCGCTCCTTCGGAGGCAACCCCTGCTCCACCGGGGTGCGCCTGCCCCTTCTTGTTTAGGTCCTCTTTTTATGCCAAGTAAGTAGAAGGGGCGAGCAGAGCGGAGAAGTAGGCTGTCATGGTGAAGCTGGTTCCAGCTCACCGAGAACTTGCTGGGACTCCCCGGTCGGTGCCGAGGGAGCGGGATGCGGGCTTGGCAGTCGCGCGGGGCAAGTCCTCTTGTGCCCGCGTGCAGCGCTCTCTGCTCTCCAGGCCTTTGCACCGTAGCTCACGACCAGGAGCCCGTGGAGGCGCCTGGAGAGGCACGCAGACACGGAGCGTGTCCATTTCTGTGTTTTAGGGCAAGGACTAGAGGCAGCTCACGTGAGAACGCGCTCAGGCTTTCAGAGCTGTGGGCCTGTACCAGGGCGTTTCGTACTCAGTTCTGCCTGCAAGCTCAACAAAACCACCTTCTTACTGCTGTGAAAGTTAATCTGCAAGCCGACTCGACAAGTTGGGAAAGGAAGACTCAAAATAACTATGCTTTACTTTTCATAGGACACAGGACAGGCTATTAACAGTTTAGAAGATTTCAGCTCTGTGTTAGCAATCTTGATATTTCTATTGTGTTTTTGATATAGAATCCAATCACGCACCCAGTATTTTAGATTTCTTGAAAAGACACATTCTTTTTGAGCAGGCAAGAACCATTTACAAAGTAAAATAATTTGCCATAGTGTAAGTTCCAGTAAGATCCGTTTCACACACAGGCCACACTTTCCAACTGCAGTGTCATTCGATTAGAAGTCAGAGACAGGGCTTTGAAACTGTGTTTACGCTTTAAAAGAAAGGAAGGTCTTTCGCACACACTGGGGAGCGGGAGCGCAAATGTGGGTGACAGGCTAGTGGAGAGACTTGGCAGGAAAGTCCCGGAAGACACCTCGACGCCTCCTGCTGGCCGTGTGAGGGACGGGGCGAGCGTGTCAGTGGGCCAGCGTCCAGAAATCTGTCCTTCCGTCATGATTGACTCTTCAGGTCAGGACATTGCCCTCCTCTTTCCTGGGTACTCAGGAGTGTCTGGCAAAGAGCAGCCGAGTAGACGCTGGCATGCTTCTGTCAAGAATACTTAGGGCATTTATCTGGCAGCAGCTGCCATTTATTGGATACCTCATGCACCAGCTGCTGTGACAAAGGCTTTAGTTTGTCCCTGTCAGTTTGCAAACAGCCCTCTGAGATGATGGTGTCTCCCCATGTTATGAAGAAACCGAGGCTGGCAGATTAAGGAACTTGCCTTGAAGATGCACCTCTTCTGGGCCGCAGAGCTGGGATTTGAGCCTGGATTTCTCTTGTTCCGAGATGCACACGCGCTCCAGGTGCTTTCGGCTCTGGCTTTGAGGCCGATGCCCCCGTGAGAGGGTCCGGCTCCACGGGCCTGCTTCCTCCCGCGACGCATGCGGTTCCTACAGTTCCGACGTTCACCTCATTTCAAGCCATTGGGGCATTTGTGCTTTTCTAAGCCTGTGCTGCGTGTGTGACTGCAGACTTTGGAAAAATTTCCTCCTTGTCGATTACCGTCCATGCTTGTAAAACGTGTCTGTGTGGCAGCCCATGTTTTTACCACTGAGAAACCTCAGACAGCCTCTTGGGGCTGGTCTGAAGTGTGGTCTCCCTCCACGGGTACTCGGGCACCAGCCGCCCCGAAGGCATGGCCAGGACGGCGCTGCCTGCCCCTCTCGGCGCGCCAGGTCATTTCTGAGGGCTGGAGCCTGATCTGCGGGACCTCCCTTTCCTGACAGTCTGCAAGCTGTGTTTCTCTCTGGCTTTCACCTTGTTTCCAGGTTCTCCGGACATTCCGATGCCCCAGATGCTGAAGAACGAGGAAAAAGGAGCAAAGAGAAAAACCTCTGATGAAGAGAAGAATGGCAGTGAAGAGCTTGTGGAAAAGAAAGTTTGTAAAGGTTTTCACACAGTTTGAAAACAAATGTCTTAGCCGTGTGTATACAGCGAGCAACCCAGAGCTGTCACTTCTGCTGCGTGTCTGTGGCTCAGAAGTGAGCGGGTCCCTTTGCAAGAGAATCTCCAAGTTCACTGTTGTTTCCTTTCTCTCTCCCTTCCATGCACGTCTCTGACCCCAGCTTTGGGCAAATGGGAACCCGCGCTTAACCCCCAGGAGGTAGAAAGCAGAGGGCTTTACTTACCTTCTGCAGCGGGCCGTGAGCTTGTTGGCCATCGGTTTCTCTGTTCACCGTCTGTTCACTAGCACTTAGAATCTGATTAGCTTAGTAGGTAGCTTCCCACGAGGGAGCTTGAGGCTGGAGAGAGCAGTAGAAATTTGCAGTTAGCTTTGTCACGCGTCGAGTGGGTAGGAAGTAACGAGAGGTATTAGCGGACGAGAGCTGCTTTGTCCCTGGCCACGTGGGCTCTCGGAGGAAAACTGTAGGGTGCTTGTGGCGGTGTGTGAACGGCTCCTGCCACTGCCGTCGGCTTCGCTCTGCCTGGAACAGAGCCTCCTGCCTCCTGGGCAGGGCTGCAGGCGGTGCTTGTTTCATGCCTTACGTGGCCTCGGTGTCAGAAATGAGCTTTTGCTGGTCTAGCTGCTAAGTGGAGACTTCTGGGCCTGCGTGGGTTCCTTTATCCTTTCCTTCTCGGGAACAGGGACTGACGTCCTTGCCTGTTCGGGTTCTCGCAGCCTCAAGCATGGAGACCACGCTCAGGGAGCCGGGAGCCGGCCTTCGGCCGGTCCCTACACCCAACCTGCCCCATCCTCACTGAATGGTGGATAAGAGTAGCTTTGGCCATCAGTCCTTCCCCTTTCACCCCCACGCACGCCACGCCACGCACGCCGTGCTCTGGAGCGCGGATGAAGCACCCTCCGCGCAGGCGCTCTGCACTAACTCCTGTCTGTCTGCTTGGCGCCGTCCAGCCGTCTGCTTTCTGTGACAGACGCCAGCGGCCTAGCTCACTCGTGTGCACCAAGGGCCTCGTCGAATCAACAGTAGCTCCTCCTTTGCTCTGGGCTAGGGCTCCAGCGGGCGTGCACAGTGTTGTATTGGCTTTTTGTTCTCTTTTCCTTAGCTGCGTCTATGATCTTCAGTTTGAAAGGCTATGTGGCCGAGCGGAAGGGCGAGCGGGAGGAGATGCAGGACGCGCACGTCATCCTGAATGACATCACAGAGGAGTGCAGTCCCTTGTCATCCCTCATGTGAGTGTCCTTGGCCGGCAAGCCTGGCTGGTGTGAAAGTCGAGCGACCGGGGCTGCGGACCGTGTGCACGGTGTGTCAGAGAGACTGGCGTCCCGGGGCTGCCTGTTCGTCAGAGGTTCTCAGCTGGAGCGGGTTCTGGGCCCCCCAGCGTTTTGGTTGTGAGAATGGGGGTGTGCTGTGGGCAGCAGCCGGGAGGCCAGGATGCTGCTCCCCGCCACGGCGCACAGGACAGCCTCGCGAGAGCATCTGAAGGGCTGCGGCGGGGGCCCAGAAGGACAAGGACACGACAAGCAGGAACTGGTGAGTAGAGAGCTAGTGCAGGTGCTCCGGGCCCAGAAGGAGCAGGACCAGACGCGGCATCGAGGAGAAGGAGAGCAGTGAAATATGCCCACGATCCTGCAACGCGAGACGACGCTCTTATGCATGGAGGACAGCAGGTTGCTGACATGCATTATATATGAGACGTCAGAAGCAAGCAAGCTCCTAGTTGTGAGGCAGCCATGGCCCCTGCCTGGTCACGTGTGTGCACACGCACCTGCCTTGCTGACTCTGCTCGAGTTTAGTAAAGAGAGGGAGGTTGGGAGGGAGGGAAGAAGAAATACTTTAAGGAAAGAAACGCTTTGTTTTGATTGCTCCCCCTGGCCCGGGTCTCGCTGGAACCTTGGATCAGTTTACATGGTCGGTTCACTGCAGCTCAGTGCCTGAGCCCCCCGGGCACACGAGAGCCTGCTTTTAAAGCCGGGGGCGGGCTTTTGGAGAGCCCCCGGCAGAGCTTTGGGGATAGCTTGAATCGGGAACACTAAACATACCCAGCACATAGCAGTCCATGATTTCACAGCTCAGAAGGATAAACTCTTTCGTCATGGCCGAAGATGTCTCCAATCCAAAATGCACTGCTGTCCAGACTGAAAAGCAGTTCGAAAATACCAGAGAAGAGCAGGGAGCCGTGTGTGTGATTTCTTGTGGGCGCTTTCGTGCTCCTCTCTTGAGGCAGGTTATGTAGTCCCTTTATTTCATATATGCGAGTTTTCTGGCAGAACTGGAAAGGGGAGTAGGAATAAACCTGGTTAGACGTCTTTAAGAATTCGGTTTCAGTCCAAAGTCTGAGTAACAGGTCAGCAGCTGGCTGCTCCTCTTACAGATACTTTGTACTGCTTCGCATCAGTAACTTTATAGGTGTGTGAGTGTTTGATACTAAGTATGACAATAAAAAATTTAAAAAAATCCCCAAACAGAAACTAAGTATGGTCACAAAGGAAACAAAAAGAAAAATTAAAAATGGGACTACATCAGACTAAAAATGTAGCTTCTGTACAGCAAAAAATAATAACAAAAAAACCAGCAAATGAAAAGACATCTTACTGACTGGAGGAAGATGACACAGACTTAATATCCAAAAAAATACAAAGAACTCAGAACTCAGCAGAAACACCTCATTCAAGAAAAGGGCCGAAGAATTAAGTAGACATTTCTCCAGAGAAGACATGCAGATGGACAGCAGGCACGTGAAAATCTGTTCCTCCTCTCGTCAGGGAGTTGCAGGTCAGAGCGACCGTGAGCGACTGCTAGTCCACACGGCAGACGCTGGCCAGGGTGCAGAGAAGGGACCCTTCTACCCCTTGGTGGGAGTGTCAGTTGGCGCCACCTCTATGGAAAGCAGTATGGACACTCCTCATGAAATTGAGAATGAAATCCCATGTGATCCCGTCATCCCACTTCTGAGTATTTACCCCAAAAAACACCAGCTCACAGCGATACGTGCGTGTTTATTGCAGCGTTATTCACGGTAGCCAGGAACCGACAGCTCCCTGAGTGCCCACCCACGGAGGAACGAGTAAAGGAGACGTCACACACGGAGGTGCTGCACAGCCCTGTAAAAGGTGAAATCCTGTCCTTTGTGGTAGTATGGACGGATCTAGAGGGCGCGGTGCTCGGTGCAATAAGCCAGAAGGAGAAAAAACACCGGATAAGCTCACTTGTTTGTGGACGATAAAGAAAGTCAATGAACAGACAAACCGAAACCAACCCTTGAACACTGACGGTGGGACTGAGGGTGCCAGCGGGGAGCAGGTGGGGGCATGCTGAGCTGCCGTATTTGATGAGTGTGGATCTGCACGTAGGGTTGTGTTTGGTAAATCAAAGTTACGCCAATTAAAAAATACAAAACCTGGTTAAATAGGAAAAAGTCTAGAATTTCAATTTTTCTTCAGTAAAAAACATCAGTTAATAATAATAATAATAATAATCAGTTGATTTTTTTAAACAAGTGTGAGTTTTCAACTATTACTTAAAATGCCATGAAAGTTACTTAAACATTTGTCTCAGTCAGTGTTACGGCCTTTTTTTCCATTCGTGACGGCGGGATGTCTCTGTTGCTGATGTTCGCTGCGCGAGATAAGTTAGGAAGACTCACTGGGAATTGCAGTCTTTGCAGTGAGAATCTCATTACCTCTCCATTCATTCTTCCAGTACCCGGGTTTCCTATTTTGCTGTTTTTGATGGACATGGAGGCATCAGAGCCTCGAAATTCGCCGCCCAGAACTTGCATCAGAACTTAATCAGGAAATTTCCCAAAGGTGAGACCGAGGACAGGTTCGTGCCCACGTCCGTGTCGGCGTCTGAGACGGGCAGGGCTCGGCAGTGGCCTCCGACGGCGGCAGCCGGGCTGAGCTAGAGCTTCCGTGTCTCCTCCAAGGCCCCTGGCACCTCTCGAGAGGCCGGGGTAACGTGAGGGCTGCGCCTTCCCGCCGGGAGGCGACCAAAACCGGGTTCAGGCGACTGTCTTCCAGTGAGCGAGTCCGGGACCCGGCTGCTTGGAGCTCAGCAGGCGGGCAGGCCGTCCGGGCCAAGCCGGCAGGAGGGAGCACGGCCCCTTAGGGTGTCCTTTCATTCTTGCTGTTGCAGGCGACGTCGTCAGCGTAGAGAAAACAGTGAAGAGATGCCTTTTGGACACTTTCAAGCACACCGACGAAGAGTTCCTCAGACAAGCGTCCAGCCAGTAAGTACAGGTGCACGAGGAGGCGCGCGCCGTCCGGGCCTCCGCGTGCAGGTCTCCCGGCAGCCGGCTGCTGGCCTCGCCGCCGGCCGCGCGCAGCGCCACCCAGCTCAGCTGGCCCGGGGCGGGCAGCGTGGAGGAAGTGTCTGTTCTGAAGCATCTGGCGCTCCCCGGTGAACTCTGGAGCGCGTCCCGCGGGCTGGCGTGTGGCGGTGACGCTTCTGGTGTTTCCCCGCAGGAAGCCGGCCTGGAAGGACGGCTCCACCGCCACGTGTGTTCTGGCTGTGGACAACGTCCTGTATATCGCCAACCTCGGAGACAGTAGGGTACGTGGCTCCCGCGGCGGAGCAGGAGCGGGCGCCGTCGGAGTGGACGAGCTGGGGGCCGGTCTCCTCGTGTGGGGGTGCTGGAGGGGCTGGAGGTCTGCTGGGCCAGCCGCTGCGCCCGGCCGGCGTGTGCTCTGGGGGGCTTCTCCCATCACAGACCTGTTCTGCTCTAAAACCCAGACCCCTCCTTTTCCGTTTGCCGTCCCGCTGGGCGCGGTCCCTGGACGGTGCCGCGTTCCCACTGCGGCGGGCGCGCAGGCAGCTTGCGTGCGCTCAGCGGCGTATCTGGCCGCAGACAGTGATGGAAGTACTGCCTTCCTCTTGCAGCACTCATTTCGGGCTAACTCCCAGCTTTAGCCCGAAGCGCGCAGGTGCTGTGGCATTCGGGAGGGACCCAGTTATTTCCACGGTGACTCCTGTGTCTGCGAGTCGTGGGGGCCAACGCAGAGTCTGGTCGGCGCTCTGCGGTTCTGACGCCAGTGCCTCTCCCGCCAGCATGCGCGCTCACTTCGCCGCTGCGTTCCCGCCCGGCTCCTTCGGCGCCACGGTAGCCAGTGGCCTTTCCTGCCAGAGCGGCATCTCTAGACTTAAGGTGCTGCCCTGACCCTGGCACATTCACAGCGATTTCCTCACTCATCCAGGACAGACATGCCAGGCACTGGGTCCGCAGTGAGCGTCACGCACAGGCCCACCCCAGCGACTGACGTCCTGCTGTCTCGGGCACAGAGGGGTTTAGACTGAACGGCTTCAGGAGCAGCAGAGATTAAATGCGGGGACGACAAGGCTTTGGAATCAGACTCAGATTTGATCCTGCTCTGCTGTGTGACTTGTCTTCCGGGTGCCGCTGTCTTCTGCGAGGCCCACACAGTAAACACGGGGTCAGCAGGCCACGCTCTGCCCTCAGAGAGCTGTGGCGCCAGGGCCACTGTGTCTGTCATGTGCCTCTGTTTCATGTCTCACATGAGAAGGCAGCGAGCCAAAGGGGGCCAGAGCGGGACCCATGGCTGTGGTCATCCAGAGCTAGACCAAAAATGACTTCTCTCCCTGACTGTGCGTGACACCACTTTGCTGTCTCAGCTGGACCCTTTGGGCTCCAGTCCGAAGCGCCACTGTGAGTGCATTCTTGACGCCGCGTTCACCCATCCTGTGTCCTTGCCTTTCCAGGCGATCCTGTGCCGTTACAACGAGGAGAGTCAGAAGCACGCAGCCCTGGGCCTCAGCAAAGAGCACAGCCCCACGCAGTACGAAGAGCGCATGAGGATACAGAAGGCGGGGGGCAACGTCAGGTAAGAGGGCGGGTGTTCGCTGTGCACGTGGCCCTGGACCTCCGAGGTGTGACCAGACACGGAGGTCGAACCTGCTGGCTGCGGAGGCGAGCGGGCAATGGAGGATTTCATGCGTGTCCAGGTGGGAGCAGGAGCGAGGAAAGTGCCTCCTGAATTTGCAGAAGGAAGGAACTGGACTCAGATTCAGATTTACCGGTTTTAGACAAATTCTCTAGCGCGAAGACCATATTGTGGTGCGAGCCAAGGGGCGCCGCGCCTCCTGGAGGGCCTGTCGTTGCTGCTCCTCACCTGTCTCGGACGTACCTGCTGCCGTCCGATTCGCATCTTGGGTCCCCCCAGAGGCTGCCGCCCTCTGCAGGCCCTTCACAGACGCTGCGTTACCTGTTGGACCAGAAATGTCTTCTGGCCCCCTTTGCCCATTTATCGTCTTCTTTTCCGCGGAGATAGGTAGTAGCAGTCACGTGACGCTGTAGTTCTTTTTCCTCGCAAGCGTAGTTTCTGCTGGGCAGTCGTCGCTGCGCTGTAGGCTCCTTCTAGCCAGTGGTGCAGGGACCGGGGTCTCTGAGAGGAGGAGGGACCCTTAGTTGTTCAGTAGCTCTTGGGCTGGGGCAGGGATTTCGGTGGCCGGAGGTCTGTGTCAGGCCTGTGACAGGTTCTCCCTTCCTGAGTGGGGTCCTGTAAGTTAATGCCTGAGCATGTGGCCCCGGTGTTAGTGTCAGCGTCACTTTAGCCGGCGCGCCTGGAGAAGGTGGTTGTGCTGACACTGTGACTGAGGGAGAGCAGCGCGGGTGCAGCGGCTCCGTCTCCCTGCGCCCTCTCTGTCCGGAGCAGCGTAGACGCCGCATGCTCATTGCGCGTGGGCCTCGGGTGGCCCCTCTTTCCACAGAGCAGATAGCGGTGGTTTTTGCCGGGCGGCCGGCAGGCTGTGACCCCTCTCCCTGAAGCCGGCCTGCCTGCTTCCTGTTCCTCCGCCTCATCTCACTTTTGTTGCTGCAATTTGCAGACACTCAGCAGATTTAAAATAGCAGAAGACATTTCAGTGTCTGCCTCCTCAAGTCAGTGGTTAGCATGTCACGGTACCTGCCTCGTCTCTGTATTAGGCTGACCCACGTGGAAGTCAGCTGCAGATACAGCACCTAGGAAAATAATTTAGGTGCGTGAACATTCTGTGTGTGTTCCTGTGTCCCAGTCGCCCCCAGAGCGTGTGTCTGAAACCCGCGCCCGTCAGCGGGTCCAGGCGGCGGTCGAGGAGGGTCGCCAATGGTCTGAGTTTGCCTGCTGCTGCTTGTTTACTTAAGTAGTCTGCGTTCTTCCCTATGAGCTGAAAGTCAGATTTAGAGTCTTTAGGTTTACGTGAAATGTTTCTGGAAAAATACCCGATGAGACATGCAGTGCACGTCATTGACAGCACTGTGCATGCGTGCGGCCCTCGGTGGCTCTCGTCTCCAGCACTTGCTGGGCCCGCAGTGAAGGGACATTTTCCCTCTGGCTCAGCAAGTGTCCTGAGAGGTACGCTGCGGCCTCTGCGAATAGTTTCCTGGCGGCCCTGCCTTCCCCTGCTGGCGTGGGCGCCCCTGAGCGCCCCTGCGCCCCTGTGCCAGCCAGGTGTCTCAGGCGGCAGAACTGGCTCGCACTCTGGGTCCTTCCACAGAGATGATGGGAGAAAAGTGTCCTCCATCGGCAGACATGAACCAGTCTCCTCCCCACGGCAGTCAGCACTTCCTTCCTTGAAGTGCCAACTTGTGGAATAGCCGCCCAGTTGTGGAAAAGTTTTCTTTCCCTTCCCTGCCCTGCTCCCTTTCTTCGGCGTCTCAGCGCACCAGGGGCTCGTTATCACTGCAGGGTGCTGGTGGGTCACGGTGACAGCGCCGTACCGGGCGCGGCTTCGGCGGCCTGTGTCCTTCAGGCGCGTCTGCGTGCACTTCAGGACGGAGCCCCGCGAGCTGAGGGCGCGAGTTCGCAGCAGGGCCCTCAAGTCTGTCTGTTCCGGGGCAGAGGCAGGAAACACGAACATCTCAGATTGCTTTCTTTTCTTTTTAAGCAGAGGTGCAGACAGGAAGGCAGGCGAGTAGGTGGGCAGGAGGAAAGGAGGAGGAAGCACTTTATTTTATTTAACTGCATCTTGGTGGTTCTCCCCGGCCCAGGACACAACCTGGGTCCTTGGGAGGGACGCGGCCTGCACCTCAGCCAGAGGCGGGTGACCGAGCCCCTGCAGCAGGCTGCGCCAGTTACTCAAGACTTGACGTGACAGAGTCCTCCCTCCTGCGAGTCGCCAGTCGTAGCTCTTCTTTCATGCTGAGAAGTTTGGTTCTCTGAGAGCGTGTTCCTGTCCCCGTCGGAGTCCCAGAGGACCTGTGCTTCTCTTGTCCTGAAAGGCGCAGTGCTGTGCGCATACGCGCAGAGTCTTCGTCTCGCTGGGCCGGGCTCCTGCCTGGGCTGTTTGGTCGTCGGGTCTGTGTTCAGTCCGAGGGCTTTCTCTGCTGTGTCCGCGTTCATTCTCATGGCGAGACCGGGGCCCTGGGTGCTGCTGCTGGGACTTGAGGGGCGGCCTCCGGAAAACAGCAGCGGCCCTCAGAGGCTGAAAGCAGGGCTGCATCTGCTCCAGCACGTCTCTGGGCGCACGGTTGGCTCTTGGACAAGGCGAAAGCCATGGTGAGAAACCCATGTGTCACTTGAGTTTCCTAAGACTTCACTCCCGATGGCCTGCTGTTGCGGGGAGCCCGGCGGGCTGTGCGCGCATGCTTTGCAGGGAGCGCCTGTTGCTGTGCTCAGAGCAGAGCCGGCTGGAGAAGAGAAGATCATCTCCTGTGCTGGGCAGTGTTGCCACCACCCTGGGTGGGCGTCCTAAGAAACCCTGCGTGGACGTGGACCCTCAGCCTTCAGACCCATGTCCGGAGGCCAGCTCTGCGCACCAGAGACTCGAAGCCGTTACTGAGCACGTGTGCGGTTCTCAGCAGTGCGGTTCCGGCGCCACCCGCGAAGGACTGCACGGAAGCTGTGTCCCCGCCAGCATCGCTCCGCCCTGAAGCAGGGAGACTGCGCTGCTCCCGCTGGGTGCACCTTGATGTGGTGCGGAGTGAGCGAGTCAGTCACAGAACAGGTGCCGTGTGACCCCATTTAATGAGGTTGCTGAGTAGCTAAATGAAGAGCCTGTTTAGAGATTGCTGTCAACTCTGTCCCTTTGCTCGTACGTCCTGCTTCTCCAGGGTTTCTCGCAAAAGCCTATCTGCTGTAGCACAGACGGGTAAGGTGCCTGCAGCAGCCTTACTATGCAGACTCGAGGCCTGGGGGTGGGAGGGAGAATCCCTGCGTGTTACTTCACTGCTTCTTACACCGGAGGCAGCAGCCTGTGTGCAACAAGGCGTGGACAAGGCAGAGGGGACAGGAAGAGAACCGAAGGGCGAGGCGCGCCCGCCAGCACTGGGTTATCATTGGGCCCGTGGCCGGCTCGGGCACGACAGGAAGCAGCTGGACGGCCCTCCGGCCCCCGTGCAGGCGCCAGGTGCGGCATCCGGGCAAGGCGGCCCTCGGGCGTGTCCACAGGCACAGGACAGTCTCAGGCCTCTCTGGTTGTACGTGAAGAGCTAGGACAGAAGTGCCTGCAGTCGTCGCGAGGATGGGAGATGACTCAGCTTGCCCACCGACGGCAGGACTGCTTCTGGCGGCGGCTGGAGAGGACACAGGTGCAGCGGCAGGAGTGGGGGGCCGAGGTGGCGTGCCCAGGCCTGCGGGCGGCTTGTGGGTTGGGACGCAGGGGCACTCCCTCTGCAGCGTCCTGTGTGCCCATAGAGGCGGCACCTGCGGGTGGCTGATGGCCCCACTGCCTGGGCCAGTAGACCTGCTGACCTTTCCTGCCCGGGCAGTGAGTGGCCAACTCGCGTGCCGTGCCCTCGGTCCCGCCATCGTGCTGACTGAGCCACCGCCCATCAGCACACGCGTGTCCTGCGGAGGCTGCCGTGCGGAGCCGCGTGTTGGTCTGGCCTTGGCTTTTCCTGAAAGAGTGGTTTTTCCTGGGCCGGGGGTTCTGTCACTGTGCTTCCCCCGTCACCCGCAGCCACATGCGAGTCGGTGCTAGCTGGCACTTCCTCAGTAGAGGGCGGGCGGAGCGCCGACGCGCTTTCTCCCCGCCCTCTGGAGTGGCTGCGTTGCCGCGTGCTGCCTGCCGAACGTGGCTGGTCGCTGTGGGTCTCCCACGGTTGTCACTGCATCCTCAGTCTGTGCAGCCAGCCAGGATGGTGACTGGGGGCTCCACACCAGGCACCCTGTCTCTGGAGGGGCATAACTCAAGGCCGAGGGCGCCCACTGGCCCTTCAGCCTCCACTTACCTGCGACCATGCCTATCGTCACTTTACCGTGGTGCCCCAGAACCGCTCACCTGCTCCCAGGTGCCAGCATGCGTCTGTTCCCAGCTGTGGGCGGGCGGCTTGGAGAGCCGGGCTCCTTCCTGCCCCGGACCCAGCCAGGCCTCTTCTGCTGCGCCCATGGCCCCTCCCCTGGGGCTGCGTGTCATGATGTGACAGCCCCTCCGTAACGCCGAGCTCTGCCCGCACCTCGTCTGCGAATGAGGGTCTGTGAGACTCACGGCTGCCTGAGGCCACCCAGCAGGTCCGTGCCCCAGACCCGTGCTCGCGGAGCCCTGGGACACCACGAACCAACCCCAGGCTGTTTCCTGGTGATGCAGCTGTCACAGCAGAGCCGCCCGGGGGTCATCTCCACACCTCCGTCCCGCACAGGCGAGGAGGAGGGGGAAGAGGTCACGCTGTGCAGAATGCCACCCCTGTGGAACTCTGGGCAGGTCCACGTTGAGTTAGGGATGCAAATAGCCTGTATCCTCTATGCTTAGACCTTCCGTGTGCTGTCACTTGGGGTCTTTAAGATAAAAACTACCAGCAAACAAGCACAGCGCCAGGCCCCGCCCAGCCCCGCGCAGTCCTGCGCTGTCCCACCTGGGCGGTGGACGGCCTGCACCCGGTTAGGCTGGGCGCTGCTTGTGACGGCCGGGCGGCTGCTGCCGTCAGTGCCCATGGGCTGTCCCTGCGAGCAGGTGCCCGGGCTCCGGAGTAGGGAGAGCCAGCCGAGCGGCGTGCGCTGCCCGCGTGTCACTGAGCCAGGAGCTCAGCGCAGGCACAGCTTCGTCTCCCTGCGTTTCCGCTTCTAGACCAGATTCTCGTGCCGCGCAGCCATGCTGTCAGCTGCAGTCTGAATGTGCTCTCCCTCCTTGCAGGGATGGGCGCGTCCTAGGTGTGCTGGAGGTGTCCCGCTCCATCGGGGACGGGCAGTACAAGCGCTGTGGGGTCACTTCTGTGCCAGACATTAGACGCTGTCAGCTGACCCCCAATGACAGGTAATATCTCCTGGCCGGAGGCTGGGGGGTGGTGTGTGTGTGTGTGTGTGTGTGCGCGCGTGCGCGCTCGCTGACCTGGGGAGCCGTGGGGGCATGTCTCTGGCCGGGGACACATGTGAACAGAGAGGCTCTTCTGTGTGTCATCAGAGTATCCTCGCTGGGAGGCTTTGCAGTGGGCGAGGGAGAGGAGGCTTCATGCAGAGGGGCGCCCATGGCGCCCACTAGGACAGCAGGAGAGCAGGACCAGGCAGGTGCTGGCACTCGGGGACGACCAGGAGGCTCTGATTTCGTCCTTACGACGGTGCTTTTGTTTTCATTTTCACGCTGATTGCTTCATTAACTGGGACTTTAGTTTAGCTTGTAATTGGAGAATTGGGGGAGATTTTTAAGCAGAGCCAAGCTTGGTGGAGGAGACCCCTGCTGAGTTGCCCAAAGGAGGGGAAGCCCCAGGGTCGCTGCCGAAGATGGAGTAGGATTGGGCTGAGGCGCTTAGGCACTAGTGGGTAACCTGGCTGGACGGAGGCTCCCCCGGGCGTTGGGAAGAGGGTCAAGGAACTGGGAGCAGCGGGGAGAGAGCTCCCCAAGTTGTCACGGCGCCAAGCCGCGTCGCTCCATGGCCCTCCTTGTGCGGCGCGGGGCCCACTGCCCGGCCGTGCCTGCCCTGCTGCCGTCCCGCCTCAGGCCGCATGTCCTTGCCTCGCTGCCGGTCTCCAGGCCCTCCTCGGTTTTCTGAAGGACGCCTCAAAGCCGTGCCTGCCCGCTCTGGGCCCGCTGCTTGCTGTCAGCTGCCCTCTGCTCTGGTTGTGGCCGCGGCCACACGGCTCTCAGGGCCACTCCGGGGCTGGTGCCCTGCGAGCTGTCACGTGCAGACCAGTGCTGGTAGATGCTGACACTGAGTCGGGAGGGGAAACCCAGGCTGCTCGTTCAAGGGGGCTCTGCCCTGAGGCTGGCAAGATGCTCCTGGGGGCAGAGCTGAAGCTGCCGGGCCGGCCGGCCGGCTCAGAGGCCCCCTGGGGTCTGGGGCGGAGGGGTTTGAAGGGGAGAGAACCGTGCTCAGCCGTGAGTGGACAGTCGTCCTCCCGGGGTCTGGACAGCATGCCTTCCTGTGCTCAGCAGGTGCCCAGCGGCCGTCTGCGCTTGCGCGGCGTCTCTGCTTTGCTCTGTGACCTTCCTTGAGCATGTGGAAGTAGCCGCTGGCGTCTTGCACATGTCATAATTACTCTGCTGCACAGAGGGCATCCGTCCCACGTGCAGTGCAGGACGCCCGCCCGCCTGAGCTGCGGGTGGACTAAACTAGCTGGACAAGTGTCCCGCTGCCACGAAGGCCACCTGGCGCTGGCCGCTAGCCCTCTGCTGTGCCCTGTGCTGCAGGTTCGTCTTGCTGGCCTGCGACGGCCTCTTCAAGGTCTTCAGCCCCGAAGAAGCCGTCAACTTCATCTTATCCTGCCTGGAGGTACGAGCGCTCCCAGCTCGCAGGCGCCTGCGCTTTTAGAGACGCAGGGCCCGCCCCCAGGCCCCTCCTGGGCCGGGCAGCCCCTGTCTGGCTGTCCTGCCCCCGTGGAGACGGGCGGGGTGCCCTGCTCACCACAGCCCTCCCCCCGCCAGGACGAGAAGATCCAGAGCCGCGAGGGGAAGCCCCCCGTGGACGCCCGCTATGAAGCGGCCTGTAACAGGCTGGCCAGCAAGGCAGTGCAGCGGGGCTCGGCCGACAACGTCACGGTGATGGTGGTGCGGATAGGCCGCTGAGGCCGGAGCCGGCGCGGAGCGGCTTCCCAGGGTCAGTGTGTGCGTGCACATGTGTGTGTTGTGTGCTCCTGGGGGACCCCATGGTTGTAAATAAAGGATTCTTTTTTTCTAGTCCTTGAGTGACTTACATTTTGAGCCACTCTTGACCCTTCTGAGGTTGCTTTGAACATGCGCTAGGTATTTCCTCACTAAAACCTACTTGGGTTGGCTGAGAATGCTCAGGGCTCCTGACCCGTGTCCTCTCACTGTCCTGCTGACCCTGCCTGCGGAAGTGGCGTTTACGGCAGACAGGTCGGGGCCCGAACCCGGGGCTGATGGCCCTCTGGCTCTGCTGGTTTTCCACGTGAAAATCACACCACCAGGTGGGACCAAGCTCCGTCTCGGGCTTAGCAGAACGGACCGGTAGGCGGTCCCCGCTCAGAGGGGGTGTCCCCCGGGCCTGGAGACCGCACGGAGTTCCGCAGCCTGGGCAGCAGGTGCAGGCTCCCCGGAGGACTTGGGGTCTCAAGGGTGTAAGTCGAGCTCTCAAACTGCTGTTCAGTCTGACCTTGGGTCCAGCTTCCTGTCTGAGGTGCATGCCCGGTGGCTCTGTGTTGGGCTGAGGTAGGTCCTCAACACTAAAAGGGGCCCCTTCTTAGATGTCAGAAGGGGAAATGCAAGATCACTCATCAGCGCCAACTTGAAAAGGCTCTGGGCCCTTCTGTGTAAACTGGGGCGTCATTCTTGCAGTTTCAGTAAATCAGCCACTAGGTTTTGTGCAAGGTGCCTCCGGATGATGTAAGACTCCAGAGAATTGCCTTTGAAGAAGCTGCCTGTAACATGCTGGCGCCCGCCCAGCACCTGCACATGGCCTTATCACCCGTCAGCTTTGCTGGTGGGACTGTCCCTTGCTTGGGTCCCTCTGCTGGGGCATCTGAGCACACCCTTCTTCAGAGAGCCGGGCCCTTCCTGCCACGGGCGTCCCCACGTTGCGGTGCGGCCCTGCCGAAGAGCCCCGGTACCTGCAGACGGGGTCACAGCTGTTTGCTGATAAACACCGTCCCAGTGCAGCAGCTGCCGCCTGCCGCCCACACTCCAAGTCCCAGCCTGCCCCCGTCCCAGGGCTGGGGGTCTTGGGCCTGCAGCTTCCCTGGCAAGGCCGCCCATCAGGCTGGAGGCCACCCCAGCACTCGCCTCCGAGTTCACCAGCCGTGGGGACCCCGGCCTTCGTGAGCGTCTCTATTTTAAGCCCTGCCTGTTTTTATAGTTCTGTGTGATTACATAAAATAATTCTTTAAGCTCTTAAGCCGCCTCATAAAGTCAGCAGTCTATATAAAGACACTCCACCTGCAGTACTATACAATAAATACTTTGCTGTGGAACACACTCAAGAACCCGTGGCCTTTTCAGGGGTAAAAGATAACTGGTATCTGTGCCCACTGGATACAGAGTGACATCCAGAGGGCATGGCCACACCACCTTATCACAGAGGGAGGGAGGCAGGGCCCAGGCCAGTCCTCGCTTCCTGGTAGGGCGGGCTCTGCCCTACTGAGAAGCAGCCAGGGCTGCCAGGGCATGGAGGCCCCTGGCCACGGTGCGGGAGGGACACTGGGTTCTGGGGATCAGTCAGGCTGGTGGTGGTCACTTCACCCTGAGGCCAGCTAGAAGGTTAAGGTGGCTATGGCCACTGCCACAGGAACTGGCCAGACCAGCGTGGCCTCTGGGCGTCCTTTGGTCCACATCCCGTAGGGCCTGTTGTGTGGGGTCAGGGTGACGTTCTCAGCAGGAAGTGGGGCTCCTAGAGGAACCTGTTCTGGGACGGTCCAGCGGCGCCCGGCAAGAAGGTGCTGTAGGCTGATAGCCAGTCTGCTCACAGGAACGTGCCCATCCCATCAGGGCCAGAGCCCAGTGGGCAGCCCTGGCCTTCCCGAGGCCAGCTCTTGCCTTGCACCACCCGCCACCCAAGCTGGACACCCTTCAAAGAACCTTCGAGCCGGCGGGCCCACCAGCAGCTGTCCATCATCAGAAGGGTGTGCGGGCTTGGCTGTCTAATCTGCAGAGACGGTCTAGGTGTTTCACTGGTGGGTGGGCAGGGTCGGCAGGAGGTGTGTCACCCGCAGACGAGCTGTGGTCAGACACGGAGCTGGGCCCAGGCTGACTCCCAGAGTCCCTTTCCAGGTCCCTCTGGTGCCTGAAGCCACTCTGCCAAGGGGTTAGAGCAAGTTTGGGTCCTGTGGTCACTACGGGTCCAGCAGTGCCCTGAGGTCTGGGCTGGCTGAGGGTTTTGTTGGAGAAGCGGCAGGGACCTGGGGGCACTGGAAGAAGCCCCCTGGTCTCAGCTCATGCCCTCGGAGGCCGTCACGGGTGGGCGGGCGGGCGGGCTGCCAGCCTCCCCCACTGCGTGGTGCAGTGCGGCCCATGGGCACAGATGCAGAGGGTGGCGCTGGGCCACAGACAGGCCAAGGCCTTCTAGACAAGCTGCCCAGCAGGCCAGGGGAGGGGGCAGTCTAGCCAGGACAAAGCGAGCGCTCCTGGCACGCAGACCCCTCCAGAAACGGATCCGGGCAGCCCAGCAGGCCCCTCCTCTGGCAACGAGGGCTTCCCCGGGTCTGGGACCACGGCTGCTGTGGTGCGGCGGCCAGAGCTGAGAGGTCAGTGGGCTTTCTGGTGTGGTCACCACTTCGCCGCCACTTGGGAGTTGTTGGGACCCCCCGGGCGCCCCGCGGGATGGGCCTGCAGCCCTCACACGCCAAGGAGGACAGCGCTGAAGTGGGAGCCGCTGCGCACGGTGAGCGAGGAGCCGCTGGCGTTGTCCAGGAAGACCGAGGCGTGCTGGCCCGTCTGCAGGGGGGGCTCCGCTCAGACTGTGCCCTTGTGCCCGCCCAGGCCCCCAGCCAGGGCTCCCGCACCTCCGCCCCGCCGGCCCCCGCACGGGAGCCAGCCGCTGTTCAGGGCCCCAGCCGGGCCGGCCGGCCCTCCCCGCAGCGGCTGGCCCTGGTGAGCCCGGCACTCGCCCCCGCCGCTGACCAGCGTGGCCTGCACTGTCAGTCCCTTGGGAGTGCCCAGACGCGCCACACAGGCACCAGCAGCACCCTGCCTGCCGGCTGGCCCAGGCCCGACGCCACGCACCTGCAGATACAGGATGCCGTTTACCGCTACGGTGAAGAGCTCGCTGCTGCCCTCCAGGCCCACGACCGTCTCCAGGGAGCTGTGGCCGAACAGAGGGTCGGGCCGCGCCCCGACCCCACTGGTATCACCCACCGTGCCCTGGCACCCCACAGAGTGCAGGAGATGGAGGGTATGCTGCTGTGCGGAGCCAGCGCAGCGTTCAGGAGGCCTCTGAGGAGTGACGCCAGCACCTCAGGTCTACATGGAGGGGCCCCAGGTGGGGAGGGCCCCGGAGTGTGGACACCAGCGGGAAGAGGGCCTGGCGGGCAGGGGTGGAGGGAGGCCAGGACGGCCGTGTGCCCGGGGAGGAGGGCCCACCCCGCGCGGTGGGGGTCGGCTCACACGTTGCTGTGGCACCGGGACTGGATGCAGATGAGGAGGCGCAGGCGGTCCCGGGGACGCGGCCCCCGCCGGGGCGGCTCCGCCAGCGCTGCGGGAGGGCGGGCGGTCAGGGCGGGCGGCCAGGGCCGGCAAGGGCGGTCGGGCGGTCCCCGCTCCCCGGCGGCGCCGGGCCTCACCCACGTGCAGCGTGGCGGCGAGCGCGTAGAAGCCCGCGACGGGCGCCGTGTACTGGCCGCTGCTCAGGTTCAGGCCCGGGCCGCGGCGGAAGGCGCCCTCGGCGTCGGGCTGCGGGCGTCGGGGACCGTCAACGCGGGCTGGAGCCCCCGCCCCGCCCCGCCCCGCCCCGCCGCCCGGGCCTCACCACGTAGTAGACGCCCAGCTCGTGCAGCACGCGCCGCTCCACCGACGCGTCCCGGCGCAGGCGGCAGTGGAAGGCGGCCTCGACGCGCGGCGCCCGCGGGCCCAGGGCTAGAGGCGAGGCCAGCAGAGCCAGCACGCCCGCCGCCTCGTCGGCGTCCTGGGTGGTGGCCTGGGCAGGGGCCGGGCTCGGGGCTGCCAGCCCGCCGGGGCCGCTCGTGCAGGGCTCCGGCTCCGGCTCTGGCTCCGGCTCCGCGCGCCCGCGCTGCCGCACCGCGCCTGGCACAGAGGCGCGCGGGTCACCGTCCCATCGCCAGCCCGCCGTCCGCCGGAACATCAGCCAGGGCGCACGCCCAGCTCCACGAGCTCCACGGGCAGACACGGCCTCCTGAGTGCCGGCTCCTCCCGGCTCCCTTCACGCTTTGGCCGGTCAAGGGCTGGCGGCTCACACGGCCCCCCAGCACCTCCTCTTCCGCCTGGCCTTTCTGCCCTGCCCATACTTCCCTCGCGCTGCTGCAGACACGCCTGTTGTCACGGACGCGTGAGCCAGGGCACCGTGGTCAGAGCAGCTGGGACAGCCGCACTGGACTGCGCTCGGCCGGGTGGGAGGCGTCTAACAGCGCAGTGCTTCAAGCTAACCTTGCAAAGCGCCCCTCACTCAGCAGCCGGTGCGACGGGGACGGGCGGCGCCCCCTCAGCTCCGCTCTGCCTGCCTTCTGTGCCCTCAGCTCAACTGCCCGGCTTGGGTGGGGGTGCCTGGGTGCCAGGCTGGGCTCCCCTCCCAACCCCACCTGGCACCCTCCCAGGGGCTGGGGCCAGCGGCGGGACGCCTTCCTGGGGCAGAGGGACAGACAGGCGAGCAGCAGGAGAAGCTGGTTCCCAGTGGGTTAAGCTGGGCAGGGCCTCACACCTCCCTGGAGTCCTGTGGGGTCAGAGGAGCCCCCTGCTCTTCCAGGGCTGTGGCGGGCAGGGCTCCCGTCCCTGCTGGGTTCATGGACTCCCATGTGGAGTGTGGCTGCTGCTCCAGAGCACGGTGGCTGACTGCCTCTGCAAAGCTTCTCACCACCTTCCCGCCCCAGCCCCTGGCCCTCGGCCCTCGGCCCACCCAGGCCACTGCTCCCAGCACAGCAGGGCCTGCTGGGGTGTTGACCGAGGGCCAGCCCGTCTGGGCGCCCCCAGGAGCCCCTCGGGGTCCTGCTCCCACCGGAGGGGGTACCCCTACCTTGCAGCAGGAGCTGGAACTCTTTCAGCAGTATCTCGGGCGGGAGGATGGGGCCCGGGGGGCCCTGGGGGCCGAGCTGAAAGGGAGCCTCAACTGTGAGGATGTCTGGACAGACGGGCCGGGAGCACGAACCTCTCTGCGGCTCTTGCCACTAAGAGGCAGGCAGGAGGGGCTTTGACTCCGACTCCTGACTCCCGAGAAGGCAGCGAGGGGCTTCGAGGGCCAGGCTGTGGGAAGGGCGAGGCCTGGGGCCGATGGGGCCAGGAAAGGTGCCGGGGAGCAGGGCTCTAGCCACTCAGGGAAAGCAGGGACACCGACGCCCCAGGCTGCTGAGTCTCAGATCTGTCACTGCCACTCAGGCAAGGTCGGCAAGTCCCCGCTGAGCCTGGCACACAGCGGGGTAGGCTGCTGGGAGTCTGCAGGGGCTGCCTCGGGACCCAGCAGGAGCAAGGATGCCCCTGCAGACAGGGGCTCGGGGGACCCTGCTCAGCTTGGGGTGGGCCCGAGTGACAGCACAGGGTGACAGCCCAGTGGCCCTCCTGCCTCAGTTCCTGCCCGGCCCCATCGTGCGGTCAGAACCGCGGCGGGCTGAGTGGCTCCGGGGAAGCCTGAACCTGCACCGGGCTGCACAGCCCTGACCCCGAGCTACCCACCCCAGGGACGCAGCTCTCTTCAGGGTCGCGGCCCAGCTCCAGGCCCCGAATGAGTGGGGCCCCCACACAAGGAGAGCTGAGTGTCCCTGCAGCTGCATCCGATTGCTCGGCCTGGCGGAGGTGGGCTGGAGAAAGCGGGGAGCTGCCGCGACTGCTTGGTCATCGAGGGGTGCAGGCAAATGGCTGGGCAGCAGCTGGCACTTCGTTCTCTCGCAGGGGGGCGGGGTCTGTCTGGAGGACAGGTGCCACCCACCCCACATCGCACTGCTCACCCTCAGCTTCCTGGCCTGGCCTCTGCTGCTCCTCTTGCCGTTGACACCCTTGTCACTTTGCCTGACGAAGAGCATCCAGGCATCCCGGGGGTCGATGCGCGCCCGCTCCGGGCTGGGCTCCTGGAACACAGCTGCCGTTAGGGCTCCCAGCAAGTTGAGAGCCCCTGCAGGGGGCTAGCCTGTGGCCCTGTCCCTGTCCACAGCAGCGCAGCCCCCAGCCCTCGGCACAGACCGCCCCTCGGCCACACTTTGTGGGGTAAGAGGACCCCGGGTGTGGGCCCAGAAGACGGTGGGTCCCACAGGTGGGCCTCCCGACACCAGGCCCTCCCAGCCTCCACCCACAGGGGAGGGGCCGTGGGAACCTCACCTTCCCAGGTCCCCGGAGGGTCAGACCACCAGCGCTAAGGAGCTGACTGATATGGGGACCCCAGCCACCAGCAAGCCCCGTGTCTAGCCCTCCAGTCCCAAGTTCCAGGGAGGCCCATTTCAGCCCTGCCACGGGCCAGTCAGGGAGCAGGGCGGCCCAGTGCTGACACGTCACGACTCAGCCAGGCAGTGATGGCTCCAGAAATGCCTGCTGCATGCTGCCCTCTGGCCAGCACTGGCGCTGAGGGCGGTTCGGAGGGGCCTGTTCCTCTGGGCACTGGGGCGTGGGAGGTCTGGGCTCTAGGCGAAAGCTGGAGCGCTGGGAAGGGGTGGGCCCAGGAGGCCCTGGAGAGGCCCCGCGCACTGACTCGCGGCTGGCGAGGGACCAGGGTTCGTCAGAGACAAACGACCCTGCGTGTCTGCCTGCATCCTAGCCGCCCTGCCAGGACCGCGTGCCGTGGTGGGCAAGGGCCTGTGTTTTGGAGGAACTTGAGGCTGCACGGAGGGTGGCTGCCGGTGGGCCTGGGACACGGCCTCCGGTGCGGCCTCTCACTGGCGCTGGGCCCTGCGCTCCTGCGCGCCTCACGCTGCCACAGGGGAGACCCGGGCAGTGTGCAAAGCACGCCGACCCTCCCAGTGGGACCAGCGGCCTGTGGATGACCTTGGGGGCCCCTGCGATTGGGGGAGCAGAAAAAGGGGAAGGAAGCCTTGTGGCTCTGGGGCCCCGGGAGACAGGCAGCAGCGTGGGGGCCAGGGGGTTGCCGGTGGCCTCCAGTCTCAAGGAGCACACTCAGGAAGAGGTGCGGAGCTCTCAGAGGGCAAGGCCAGGGCCCACCTGGAAGGACCGTCCATCCCCTCCCTCCTCCTCTCTGGTGGCGCAGCCGCTGCCCGGGGTGCTGCCCGGGGTGCTGCCCGGTGGAGGAGACGGGGTTCCCGAGGCCCTTGCCCAGGGGCGCATAGGGCTGGCTGCCGCCTCTGCCTCCAGCAGGTGTGTCCTTGGCCCTGGCTGTTCCAAGTGTGATGCTAAGAGCCGGGAGGAGCAGGCCCCTCGACCTCAGCCTGACCCAGCGCTCCTTCCCACAGCTTGAGAGGCCGTGCAGGTTCCCCTGAAGTCCCCCAGTTTCCCCTGAAGTCCCCCAGTCCGTGTCGGCCGGCCGCCCGCTGCCCTGGGAAGGGCGGGCCCAGAGCTGGAGCCTGTGCCGGGTGCGCCCCCACCCACACTTCCTCCGCGGACCCACCCACCGGGCGTTTCCGTGTCTGCACCAAATACAGGTGGGGAGGCAGCCAGTCGCCCTGTTTTACCAGTAGGGTCTCCCCAGCTCTGCCAAAGTCAAGCTATCGGCTCCTTTCCCTGCTCCCTTCCGTCCCAGGGACGGCTTCCCGCCGCCGCCGCCGGTGTGTCTGCTTCGACGCCGAAGGACGAGCGGGCGCTAAGGGGCGGGCTGTGCGAGGCGCCTGGTCCAGCCGCGTGGCCCCGCGGGGCGGAGGGCCCGGCCTTCGGTGCCCCGGACCTCGAGGAGCCGGGCTCCGCCGGGGCAGGAGGCCCGAGGTCGCCGGGGCGCAGGGGCGGCGTCTTACCGGCGGGCGGGCGGCCGGCCCCGCGCGGGTCTTCCCGGGGCCCGCGGGCAGCTCGTTCCCGGGCAGCGGCTCCGCGCGGGTCTCCGGGGACGCGAGGCCCGCGGCGGCCAGCAGGCCGGCGCACACGAGCAGCAGGCGGGCTCCGGCCGGGCGGCGCGCGGGGGCCATCGGGCGGCGCTCCTCGGGGCTCCACCCGGGACTCGGACTCCGCTCGGCTCCGCGCCTTATAACGCTCGAGTCCCCCGCCTCGCCCGGCG